>CM050173.1:11138244-11155744 GCA_027410445.1 Discoglossus pictus | reverse complement strand
AGGGCGATACATAGCTAGGGACAGCAGTCAGGACCGGATCACTATCTAGTAAGTACAGGGCGATACATAGCTAGGGACAGCAGTCAGGACCGGGTCACAATCTAGTAAGTCCGGTGCGATACATAGCTAGGGACAGCAGTCAGGACCGGGTCACTATCTAGTAAGTACAGGGTGATACATAGCTAGGGACAGCAGTCAGGACCGGATCACTATCTAGTAAGTACAGGGCGATACATAACTAGGGACAGCAGACAGGACCTGGTCACTATCTAGTAAGTACAGGGTGATACATAGCTATGGACAGCAGTCAGGACCTGGTCACTATCTAGTAAGTACAGGGCTATACATAGCTAGGGACAGCACTCAGGACCGGATCACTATCTAGTAAGTACAGGGCGATACATAGCTAGGGACAGCAGTCAGGACCGGATCACTATCTAGTAAGTTCAGGGCGATACATAGCTAGGGACAGCAGTCATGACCGGATCACTATCTAGTAAGTACAGGGCGATACATAGCTAGGGACAGCAGCCAGGACCGGATCACTATCTAGTAAGTACAGGGCGTCACTATCTAGTAAGTACAGGGCGATACATAGCTAGGGACAGCAGTCAGGACCGGGTCACTATCTAGTAAGTACAGGGCGATACATAGCTAGGGACAGCAGTCAGGACCGGGTCACAATCTAGTAAGTCCGGTGCGATACATAGCTAGGGACAGCAGTCAGGACCGGGTCACGATCTAGTAAGTACAGGGCGATACATAGCTAGGGACAGCAGACAGGACCGGGTCACTATCTAGTAAGTACAGGGTGATACATAGCTAGGGACAGCAGTCAGGACCGGATCACTATCTACTAAGTACAGGGCGATACATAGCTAGGGACAGCAGTCAGGACCGGATCACTATCTAGTAAGTACAGGGCGATACATAGCTAGGGACAGCAGTCAGGACCGGATCATTATCTAGTAAGTACAGGGCGATACATAGCTAGGGACCGCAGTCAGGACCGGATCACTATCTAGTAAGTACAGGGTGATACATAGCTAGGGTCATATGTATGTAACCAGAAATGGGAGAGGGTAAATTAAGTTACTGCGGCACCCGTGGTCGGTAAGAAAATGCTACTATCAAAAGTGGGCCATTGGTATCAAAAGGTTGACGACCCTTGGTCTAACGTATATTTTCCTAATTTCATTTTTTATTTTGTTTTGTTATTTACTAGTGCGCCAGAACTTTATCTCGGTCTGAAAATAATAAGTGGCAAGGTCTGCTTTGTGGAAACTCTGTACATTGATACATGTATATGTGATCTATTTTTCTTGTGTGCAGGTTGTGAACTGGCTTGAAGGACCTGGATCTGACCAGATGCGAACACAGTGGGGGATTGGGGACTCCATAAGAGCTTCTCAGGCTTTGCAGCAGAAACACGAGGAAATTGAAAGCCAACACAGCGTAAGTATCTCTGTAAACAACTGCCCAATTTTTATTTTCCGAAATAGAAAACTACTAAAAGGCTGTATTTATATGTGCAAGATGATTTCAGCGAAGATGCATCTGTAATAATACAGTTTTTGTATTCAGTGTAAAACCACCTACGGTTCTTGTAAGCAGGTGATAGAAAACAAAACAAAGTGGTCATTTGAATTCTTCTTTATAAAAGGACAAATCAATCTTTTCCCAAATATGAGCTTTATGGACCTGTGATCATAAAACACGACTCCATTGAAATGGCAGATGAATCCAAAATATAATGTTAATCTCTCTACATTGTTTGACTTGCTCAGAAAGGTGTAGCCATCATCTATTTTTTTAATAAAAGGCTACTATAGTCCTATATTTACTAATGGCCAAAATGATTTTAGGATGTAAAATAAAACCACTCTTCCTCTATAATTGGGGACCTTGAATTCAGGCGGCTACCCACCTGCTTCTGTTGAAATGTGACAGACCTGCAATGGAAATAAGAGTACAACGCCCCTCAAACAAAGCAATGGCTCTGACCAACAAATAATAATTGCATTCAATCTAGTTTATACATTAAAAGCTGTATCTCATTTTTTTTTTTTCCCCAATGTCCATTTGTGATATCCTTTATGAATAGATATGGAGGAGGTTCACCATTTATTGCTTTTATTATGAGGTAGGAGAATCAGTAGGATATGAAAACATGTTTTGCATGAAACAAATCCACCAAAAAAACATTAATAAACTTATCCTGATGTGTGCAATTTTTTTCAGTTTTTAGGACTTTATTTTGAGAAGGCATGCCCCTTGAAACCTTAGCTAAATTAGCATAACATTCATAATTCATTTTGGCAAATGACAGGAAGCTATAACAAATTTTCAATATCTGTGAAGTCAGGCTGTGCAGCAAAGCATCATGGGATGTATAGTTTTTCCCCTTCCACAAGGAGCATGGAGCAGCTCAAACTTGGCTATGTGGATTTCGGCATTGTGCTGCTTGTGGCTTGAAGCTTAGTATAAGGTTTAAAAATTGTACCAAATGCATTGTTTCTATTGGTGGGTACCAGGTGCCTATGTAAGCAGCTCTGGGGGTGTGGAAACATTTTTTTAAATAAAATAACTCTATGTGTATAGAGTGACTTAATGTGTCTGATATAAGCAGCAGGTGTTACAGAGAGGGAAACACAGGGACACTTCCATATACCTTTAAGGGAATGCAATCTAAGGTAAGTAGTTATGCTTTAAAAATATATATGTGAATTGTACTCATTTCTTATTACATTGTGCTACCTTAATATCATTTGCTAGATTTTGGTGCATATTTCACTATTTTTGGGTTGAATTTCCTTGGATAATCCCTGCTCAATATACAAATAAGTGATATACCCTTTAGCTACCACACAGTCATTCATTGGCACGACATTTGATGCAAAAATAATTTAAGGAAAAGAAAATAAATATTAAAATTATCTATAATTTGCTTTTTTATTTCTTAAATATAGAGTGTTTTTACTGCTTTTTCTACATATGGTACTTTCTTTTAAGTAAAAAAAAAAAAAAAAATTCAGTCACCTTAAAAAATGTCTCTTATCATTAGTTCACTTCTCCTTTTCATAAAACAAGATCCTACGTTAGTATTTTCAGGTATTTTTAAGTCTCCCATATTTGAAATGTCCCCGCTTGGTTTCTCTTTGGTGTTTGGGTAGCTATCCTAGAATATCAATGTGTTTTCATAGATTAACAATCTGTTGAAGAGATAAAAAGGTGGAAGGTTAATTAAGTTTTAAGCCACCATAATAAGCTACAAATTATTAGGGATTTATATTGTAGTTGGGACCAGATCATCTCATACTAATTTTGAAATGTAATATTCACAGGTTGGCTGTCAGACGCCATACAGAGGAATAGCATTTGTCCAATTTTATGTTATCACATCAATACTTCATCCACTTCCATATTAAATCTGCAATTGTCACGTAATAATTATTATAAACTAGCTAATTGCCTGTCAAAAAATTACGGCAATAGAATGAGTACCTTTGGCGACGATTGTGAGCCTCGTGGTGAGCGCCTTTGGCGCTCATCGTGTGGCTGGCAATGAGCCCCTTTGGCGTTTATTGCGATCGTGTGTTGTGGTATTTTTTTAATTTTTCTGTGTATGTATATTTTAATGATAATTAATTAATGAAATCATACATTAGTATACTTTACCTATTTGTAATGAATATATGCAGGAAGCATTGTGCTGAAGAGCTAACAATCTGTTTTGATGTTCCTGCAGCATACAATGTAGATTTGTTGGTGTAAGTGTCAGCAATGTGTGCAGTGTAAATAGGCTGCGTGCGCGAGGGGAAACCATTTGTGTAGCTGTATTTTATAGCCCGTTCTGTCCTGTCGAAAAGTCATATATGTGTGGCAGAGTTTTGCGTGTTTAGGGGTCGTGTAGCCTCGTTTTCATTTTTTCCGGCAGCCATTTTTTCTCTCGCTTAGGGGATTTTCGAATGGCTAAACTCTGGAAATTGGACTTAAATTGACGTGTAAGATGACTTGCAGACGTCCTGGGTGTCCCACCTTGCTGTGTGTGATGTTTTTATTTTTGTTTATATTTAGTGGGGTTTTTGTGTTTTCCGGTGTGCGTGGTTCGGCCGTTAAGTTCGTATTTTTGTAAGTGTTACGGGCCCTATTTATTTCCTGCAATTTTTTCAAAGTGCTGCGGATCTCGCAGTGTGAATTGTGTATGTGAGTTTTGTGTTGATGTGTAGTCCTGCGGATCGTGGATATCATAGTAAAGTGGTGCATGGTTGTAGGAATGAGCGCCTATGGCTCTCATCTCCACCAGCGCAAGGAGCGCCTTTGTCGCTCCTTGCCTGGCCGCTAACATAAATATTATCTGCTTGAAATCCGGTTTCTAAAATATGAGATGCACCAAGACTTCAATTACTTAGCTTTTAAATATGTTGATTGTTAGTTTTCATTATGCCTACTCTATGACCTCTGATCTGAAGGTAAAACGTAAGTAACCAGAGTGATATAAACCTAGAGATTGTAGGCATTTAAGTTTTAGAATATTTCATTAGAAATATAACCTTAAAAACCTAATATTTACATCACATAATAAAAAACTGATTTTCAGCTGACATATTTAGAAGTATTTGAAGTATATATAATATACAATTGTGAGTAGTGAATCAATAACAATACGTACAAAGCTTTCATACGGAATGGATTAGTTCTCAAAAACATCAATACGGAAATGGTGACCCAACATTGAATGGGTTCAGATTTTCCACGTGAAATCCTTTATATTTAGTGTGTTGAGGTTAGATGCTTCAGTATAGAATGACTTCAAGAAGGACGTCTTAATGCGATGCCTTATTTTTCCTTTAAAGGCATATCAAACCTTTTCTGGATTATTACATTTCTGCTATCCTTGGGCAAGAACCAGCCTTGATATATGCAGCACATTTCATAAAATGTTTTATCTTCATTAATAGCTAAAAATCCTTCTTAATGGTTATGTTGATGCCCCCTGGGGTGCACTGATGTCGCCCCCAAAGTCACTGCTGGGATGTGACCTGCCCGGCTGCTTCCTGCTGCTGTGTGTATTTAGTAATAAGTGCACTAACTTCCCATGTGTACAATAGGAGTCTTTCGCTGAAACAGCAGGGAGATAAGGCAGAGTAAATGCTGGCAGAGATCTGCCCTTACAACCTTCAACGTTGTACCGAGCATGCCAGTAGCCACTGAGATGGAGTCTGAGACAATGCATTAGTCTGTTTCTGATTGGGCACAACTTAACATTAATTTTATGCTATGTTAACTGGATTTTCTAGGCGCATAGACAATAAAATGCAACTACCAAACATCATAAGACATTTTGCTAACTTCAAGGTAAGCTACTTAAGGTTTATTTTGGGACTTTTTTCATGCAAAAAAATGTTTTCTTACACTACTAATTCACCTCTATCAGATGCATTCATAATCCAGCAAACTTATATGTGCCTTTAATGTGTTTTTAGGTCAGTGGCTTGATATGGGATGGTTTTATAGGATGCTTCAATATGGAATGGTATATGAAGAATATCATAAAAGCATATAGAATTAGTTTAGGTAGAAAGTTAATATATCTCTTGCCTTTTTTTAGGAATGGTTTGCGGTTTATGTTGAATTGAATCAGCAGATAGCTGCACTGTTGAATGCTGGTGATGAAGAGGACCTGGTAGAACTGAAGACTCTACAGCAGCGACTTAGTGATGTATGCTATCGCCAGGCCAGCCAACTAGAATTCCGCCAAAACCTGCTCCAAACAGCGCTAGAATTTCATGGCGTCGCTCAAGAAGTGAGTGTTTATAATTATTTAAAATGTAAATGTATTTAGCACTGTAGAGGTTCGAACTTCTGTTTGCTGATATTCAAGCAAAAGGCTTAATTTTTATGCTCTTTAGTGGGGCCTAAATATTTGTGAATGCTTTATTCAGATATCTCTATAACTATATACACCCAGCAGTTATCAGGGTCTGAATCTGTATTCTTGTATCTGGTAATTAAGGGGAAATCTGCCAGCGAGACTCATGGTTAGTTTTATGCAAATGTTTTAACAAAGTAAATCCATTTCATCCCTGTCAATGTAATCATATTTACACTTACCTTTTATACAGTTGTAGCATAAAGCTACAGCCACAGGGAGGGGCTTCACACAGCTATATACATAAAGAGGGAGAACACAAGTGTATAATCTTTGATCTGATACTAATATACTCCAAACTGATCTAAGGATCCATTTTTATATATATATTTATTTATATATATATTTTTTTATATATATATAGCCTTCCCACAAAATCTATAGCACAAGTTAGGTACCAGCCCCACACTGAGATCCATTTGAAGATCGAAACATAAGGTATGTGGACAGGTTTCCTAACTTGTGCAAATCCAGCCAATGCTATGCTGAAAGTTGTGCTATATCGGCATGCATATGCAAAAAGAAGCCATGTATAAACTTGTATTGGATTTAAGAGTGAAAATGCATTGTGGACTAATTTGCATGTCCCCTCATATACATAATATGAATATATAATTGTTGATCTGATGTTACTTTATAATATACTGATCATTAGGTCAATTTATAAGTTGTCCTTTTAAGGGGAAATATCGAAATTACAAATAAACAAAAATTAAAACTATTGCTACATTTTGGAATGGCATTTTAAATTTGAGGTGTTTTTTCTCAGCCCAAAAACCATTGCAAGAATACGTCTGACCTCATGCAGAAAGCTATTAGCAGCCATTATCCTGTTGTACAAAGATAAAAGCAATAGGAGGAGAAACGCAACCTGGCAACGATATAATCTTGAACCTAACATATCGTACGAAAATGCATTTTTTTCATCTGTAGTTTTAAGCGATATCATATTTTTTCCCATTATTACGCCCTTGTGCAGCTTATAGTGATGTATATTTGCACTTGTTTTTCACAAGGTTCCCTCTTCAATACCCACCCGTCCGTATCATTGCTTATTTAAAGAGCTCTCGTTGCCAAGTCACAGCTTGTTTTACTTTTCCCAACATCACAGAATACTGATGTCTAAATATTGTGTGTTTCAGTTATCACAGCAATTGGATGGCTTGCTGGGAATGCTCTGTGTCGATGTGGCCCCAACAGATGGAGCCGCGATCCAACAAACATTAAAACTGCTAGAAGAGAAGCTAAAAAGTGTTGGTAAGGATAAGTCAGCCAACGACTCCTGTGCACAAAGACAGCGGCTTGACGGCGAAAAGTACAGATAATCAGGGCCATTTTACGTGGAAGATAGTTATTGAACTGCAACAGTGGGGCACAGTTTTACCGGAATTTTTGATAAATAAGCAGCAAATATACTGTATTTTCTGTTTTATAAAGGTTGTCTTTAATATGTTAATTATTATTAATTTTATTTCAAGCCTAATTGATAATGAGCAAATTTTTTTAAAGAAATCCCTTTATCACTTATATGCAGGGTCGGTAGGTTTTCCTGTAATTATTTATTTATATGTCTTTGTCCAGTGTTAGGATTCCTGACCACTGCCTTATACCGCTGTGTTGCACTACAGTAGATTATTCTGAGTTTCAGTTATTTTAGGGAAGTATGGAAAAGGGTTGATCATCTTGTTAGAAAGTAATGAGTCACCAGTATTTTGTCCGGTTAGAGTGACTTCTACATGTGATCAATGATGGACATTTGTTTTTCTCTATCCAGTTTTCCGATACATTAAAATAGTGATTAATACGGACTGTGTCCTCTGTTTTTATTATCAAACCTGTCATGCGTCACATTGTTTTATATTTCTTACTGATATTTTCTTTAATTCTATTGTTATTAGACACAGGTCTCCAAGGTTTGCGTGAGAAAGGTCAAGGTCTTTTGGATCAAATTACAAACCAGGCATCCTGGGCTTATGGAAAAGATGTTTCTACAGAAAACAAAGACAATGTAGATCATGTTCAAGGAGTTATGGAGGATATGCAGCTTAGGAAACAAAGGTAGGACATAAAAAAGAAACTGTAAATAATATGATGCTTGTTTTTAAAGGAACATTTATAGATGACATTGTATGGTTACATACAATTAAAGTAATAAAACGTTCCTTATTTTATTTAATTAGTATGTGCCCCTGACCCTCCTCAGTGCCGGCTCTGCCCGCTCGCTGCACTGCGGGTCATGGCCGGCATATGCCATTAAGATCTACTGCAGGCGTGACGGACACTGCTCTTTTTATTTATTTATTTATTTATTTATATATATTTATTTATTTACTGTACTACTGTACAGTGGAGGCTTCTATCTCTCTTTTGCCCACCATATTATAAATGATTGTTGTGGTGAACTACCTACTCATAATTTCCACAACACAGGCTGAGATCCCGCTCCATGCTGATGATAGCCAGTAAGCTTGAAACAGCTGTACATGGATTGGATACTCAGCCTGTGTTTATTCCAACCTTGGCTTTGCTGTGTAATACAGCATTCATAAGCTTAAAGGAAGCCATGTTTGATGATGGCTCTGGAATGAAGAGTGAGGCATTTGTGGCCACATTTGTGTGTCCGTGCTCAACTTCCCAGAATGCAGTGTAATAACTGTTTTTCTCGGAACTCTGAGCTGGGAGCAGGTTTTTTAACTTGCTTTAGACATTTAAATGTGAACACAGATGTACTTTTTATTTATATATATATATATATATATATATATATATATATATATATATATATATATATATTAGTATTTTATTAATTCTTCCAGTAGCCATAAATGCTGTGCTTTTGAGAGTTGTAACTCTTACTTAAAGGTATATTCAAGTGAGCTGGATTATGAATGCATCTGATAGAGGAAAATTGGTAGTGTATGAAAAAAAATGTTTGCATGAAAAAATACCAAAATAAACATTTAAACAGTTACCGTAAAGTCTATTGAATTTCTTGCATTTGTAAACTGTTTTCTATCAATGTTGACACCACCTGAAAATCCCAGCTGACATTGGCATACAGAATACATTGCATCTTTTTGGCCTGGGGATTGTGCAGGCAGCTTTCTCTATATTTCTGTAAAACCCAGAACAAGGTCTGTGCCACTTCATTCACTGATTGTTTTATCTACATCCCAGGTGATACTTCCCCCACCCCAGTGATTTACCCCATGACCTCCCCCACCCCCAGTGAATTGCCTCTGTGATCTCTCCCAGCCCCCGTGAATTGCCCCATTACCTCCCACAGCCCCTGGGATCTCTCCCAGCCTCAGTGAATTGCATGCACTCACTCGGACAAAGACACATGCACAGACCATGAACGTTCTCTTCCTCAAACGTTGCAGGCCATTGCGGGACCATAAATCGAGCATAAATGCTCATTCGCTTAAAAGAAAAATTAGAATAGGAAGAAAACGCTGAAATATTTGGTTTTAGTACAATTATAATTTGTCAGAATTTATCAAGGAGAGGATTTGTCTAAAAAACAACTGTGTAACCGCTCAAGCATTTTGACTTGAATGTCAATTTATGGTCCTTTTAAGGACCCAGTGTAGTAGTCATATATGCTGGTTGCATACAGCATTGCTAATTGGCTGCAAAGCTGACATGCTCACATGGACAGGGTACACTTTTAGAAAACTGTACCCTGAGAAGCCTAGCTCAACCCTGATGGTGTAAACATCACCTGCAACAGTTTTTTTTTTTTATGCAAAGCTAAAAAAACATTGTGCATGCAAATAATTTGAATTATACACTACTAATTCCCCTCTATCAGATGCATTCATAGCCCAGCTCACTTGCATATACTTTTAAGCCAATATAATACTGATTTTAATGTTACAACTGATGTCTATTCACAGGTCAGAGAGATAAGCGAGAAACATCTATGCATCGTATAAATGTAACCATGAACCAACACAAATTTTATATATAAATAGGATAAAAGTAAAACTGCAAAACATGGAAAAAACAAAAAAGAATCAAAATGTTGGCAATATGCTATATATTGTCTTTATTTGATGGGGCAAAGCTCAGTTAATGAGGAAAACCACATTTCCAGTAAACAAAAATAAGTATGAATATACATAAAAAATGAAGAGGTTTTAGTCATATGTAACAGCAATTATTTTTACCCCAATTTCTATATTTGCTTATTTTTTGTCTGATAGGTTATACAACATTATACCTACTTTTTTTTATAACTTTTCCAAGACCACATGAATAGTTAATTATTGGATCCAGTGAGCTAAATATATATTCAGAGTGTGTATAAAATAGACCTGGAACCAAGCGCCACCTTAATAAACTTATTTCCTGCTCCAGTTTCTCAGAAGGTGGGGACATGCAAATGAGACCACAATGCATGCTCACTCTGTTGATCCAAAACCATTTTATACATTGAGGGAAAAAAGTATTCGATCCCCTGCTGATTTTGAACGTTTGTCCACTGACAAAGAAATGACCAGTCTATAATTTTAATGATAGGTGTATTTTAACAGTGAGAGACAGAATAACAAAAAAAAAAAAAAAAACATGCCAAAATTTATAAATTGATTTGCAGGTCAGTGAGGGAAATAAGTATTTGATCCCCTATCAATCAGCAAGATTTCTGGCTCCTAGGTTTCTTTTTTTTTATATAGGTAACGAGCTGAGATTAGGAGCACTCCCTTTAAGAGAGTGCTCATAATCTCCGCTCGTAACCTGTATAAAAGACACCTGTCTAGAGAAGCAATCAATCAGATTCCAAACTCTCCACCATGGCCAAGACCAAAGAGCTGTCCAAGGATGTCAGGGACAAGATTGTAGACCTACACAAGGCTGGAATGGGCTACAAGACCATTGCCAAGCAGCTTGGTGAGAAGGTGACAACAGTTGGTGTGATTATTCGCAAATGGAAGAAACACAAAATAACTGTTGTCTCCGTGGATCTGGTGCTCCATGCAAGATCTCACCTTGTGGAGTTTCAGCGTTCATGAGAACGGTGAGGAATCTGCTAAGGGGACAGGACAACTGCACCGCATCAAAGGGACGATGGACGGGGCCATGTACTATCAAATCTTGGGTGAGAACCTCCTTCCCTCAGCCAGGGCATTGAAAATGGGTCGTGGATGGGTATTCCGGCATGACAATGACCCAAAACAAAGGAGTGGCTCAAGAAGAAGCACATTAAGGTATCCAGTCTCAAGAGCTTAATCCCATAGAAAATCTGTGGAGGGAGCTGAAAGATTTGAGTTGCCAAACATCAGCTTTGAAACCTTAATGACTTGGAGAGGATCTACAAAGAGGAGTGGGACAAAATCCCTCCTGAGATGTGTGCAAACCTGGTGGCCAACTACAAGAAACGTCTGACCTCTGTGATTGCCAACAAGGGTTTTGCCACCAAATACTAAGACAAAGGGGTCAAATACTTCTTTCCCTCACTGACCTGCAAATTAATGTATAACTTTTTTGACATGTGTTTTTCTTCTTTTTTTTTTTTTTTTGTCATTCTGTCCCTCACTGTTAAAATACACCTACCATTAAAATTATAGACTGATCATTTCAGTCAGTGGGCAAACGTTCAAAAACATCCGGGAATCGAATAATTTTTTCCCTCACTGTGTGTGTATATGTGTGTGTGTATGTATGTGTGTGTAAAATATATATATATATATAACTGTAGCACATTGTTTCCATTAAACTTCCATAAAATGTGCATATATATATATATATATATATATATATATATATATATATATATATATATATATATATATATATATATATATATATATATATATACACTTTATGGAAGTTTAGATTTTCCATTTTAAAAACTTTCTTTTTAGTTTGGTGTATACTTTTTTTTTTTTTTTTTTTTTTTAAATAAAATTGCCCTTTAAAAATCCATATAATTTGCCTCCCCCAATATACAGAGATTACATGTAGCAATAAAAGTAAACTTCTATAATTGTAATCTACAGATGGTTAGAAACTACCCGCTCATAAAAAAGCAGCTACTCATTTCATAGAACTCATTTTTCTCATTTTGATTTTAGCATAAGGTTTTTTTTTATTGAACATTTAAATCGGAGATTTAAAATGTTTTACCAGAACTTCCCAACTTTCAAGGTGAAGGACTACACAGATTAATCCTCTCTGATCACAATTGCTGTTCTACATGGAATCCTTTGAGATTTAATCAAGAACAATTCAACCTTCAAGACATTTATCAAGATTAAATCTGTTAATCATAGCGACATCATTATTCTTTGCCAAAAGTGAAATAGCATATAAAGTTGCTTTAAGAGATGTTTTTTATAATTCAGAATATTCATTGAGTTTTACAAAGTTTTACTTTTATGTACGGTACTTTGTTTGATTGTAGTCGGTAAACACAGCGCTTAGAAGAACTTAATAAAATAAATAGTCCCTGTATGGGTCTGCCTTCTGGATAAGGGCACATACTTTCTACTACTGGTTGTGCAGTGATATACAAGCCATTCAGGGCCAAAGACTCTGCAACATGCTGATGAGACATGGCCATGGATTGGCTAGTATGAGATGCTACACAGTCAGTACTACAGAGTCTGTGTCCTCATGAACTACAGAGGGCAAATTCAAGAAGCTGTACCATTTGTTTGCGTTTAACCAGAGAAACAGAGCTTTTAAGCAGTTTTTAATAAAACAAAGTACATAACAGTAAATAGATTCATAGATTTATATTACACACCTAGTACAATCCAGAAACCTATCCTATCCATTTAAGCTTATTCTTGAAAAATGTTCAATGATGGACACTATAAAATTGTTATGGAAAGAGAGTTCCACAGAACTGCATGATAGAAAGCTCTAGAGTCAAATGATGCCAACTAAACTGTGATGCACTTGCTGTTCGGAGAGCATGGGTGGGGTGTAGGTGTTTTGTAACTCTGCCCTTGATCATTTTGAGCGTTGAAGTCACCAAGCCAACTTTGAAATAAATTCACCACTTAATAGGCTACTTAGGCAGGGAATAAAGAATAGATTTTATGTGACATGAGCGTGTCTTATTTGTCAGCAGAATTCTCTGCAGGGATAGTGAGTTTCCGTATTTAAGCCAGAAATTCACATAGACATGGGCCAGTGTGGCCATAAAGAGGTGCACATTCCTATACTGTGCCATGTTACAATGGGATATCTGACATCGCTGATCGCATTTGTATGTACAGTTTCCACTTGGCAGTTACCTTCCACTTACCTCCCTCTGGAAAAAATATTTACACTGTGAAATGCAAGTCCCGTGAGGGTACTCATTCCAAGACATGAGTGGTAAAGTGGCTAATGCTTCACCTGAATAATTTGTTGAGTTATTAAAATGTGAAGTTTTAAAAAAAGGAAAAAAATGGTTGGAGCAAAATAAAGTAGTCAGATTGCTGAAGTGCTAAAAGTAAATTTAAGTCAAAAACTCATTTTTGAGATTATGTTCTTGTTCTCCTTCTAGGTGCGAAGACATGGTAGATGTCCGAAGGTTAAAAATGCTTCAGATGGTTCAGCTATTTAAGTGTGAAGAAGATGCTGCTCAGGTAAGAGTCGTAATGATTTCCTTACGGTATGAGAATTGCCTGGCATGACTAAAAGCAAATTGTTTAACTTTGATGCACTTGCTGAGCGAAGAACCTGGGCAGGGGATGTAGGGACTTTTTGGTGTATAGATAGATATAAAGGGAAATAAACAATACAATTGGAGAAATTGGGGAATGTAAAAGGGAAAATAACGAGTAGAAGGAAAAAAGAAAAAAAAAAAAACCTTTATCATTTTGTGTTTATCAGTACTGTCAAAAAGCAAAACTATGATACTTAAAATAGAGGGGGGTGTCCCGATTGCAGAAATCCATGCTGCCTGGAAACAGGGTGTTATAACCACCAAATATATATATTTTTTTCTATTTAAAATGTATTCTGTACAATTGTTCAAATTAATGTTATTTCTACTGTTTGTTTACAAAATGATAATCACTTTTTTTGTCAGGCAGTAGACTGGTTAAATGAACTGTTGGATGCTCTACTAAAGACTCACATCCGACTAGGAGATGACAGTCAGGAAACCAAAATTTTGTTGGAAAAGCACAGGAAATTTGTTGATGTTGCCCAGGTATGTACTTAAGCATAGACTCCTACTGCTACTCCTACTGCTACTCCTACTGCTACTCCTACTGCTACTCCTACTGCTACTCCTACTGCTACTCCTACTGCTACTCCTACTGCTACTCCTACTGCTACTCCTACTGCTACTCCTACTGCTACTCCTACTGCTACTCCTACTGCTACTCCTACTGCTACTCCTACTGCTACTCCTACTGCTACTCCTACCGCTACTCCTACCGCTACTCCTACCGCTACTCCTACCGCTACTCCTACCGCTACTCCTACCGCTACTCCTACCGCTACTCCTACCGCTACTCCTACCGCTACTCCTACCGCTACTCCTAACCGCTACTACTCCATTATACACAGTGCCTAACAGCATAACTTTTTCACTTCTCTTTCCTGCAGTCTGCCATATAAACATTTGCTAATTTCAGCTTTTAAAATATACCATTTTTGTTTTTGTTTTAATAACATACAATTGGTTCCCAAACACTTCCAATACATCTACCATAAGGGGGCTCCATGGAGCCACAATGAAATGATCACTGATGGCCCACTTTTATTATCTGATCTTTTGGATGCCTAAATGTAATAATGGGCAAAATGTTTTTATGTGATACAAATTTTTATATCAAAGGATTTAATAAAATGAAAGAGGGAATTGTCTTTATGAATAAGATGACTGCAAGAACAATAGTGTGAATTGACGTTAGAAGGAGAATATTTAGGGATAGTGTGAGAAAGGACTACTTTACCACTTTTTCAGAAATAGCAGTAGATAAGTGGAGCAGATTTCTAGTGGGAGTGATACGTTTAATCTCTGGTAAGGAATTTAAACATGCATGGGGATGTTAAATATGGTGTTTTGGGCTTAAGTCACATTTTGGTAAATAAAGTGGGCAAACCAGATGGGCCTTTTTGGTTCATATCTGCCATCACATCTATGTTTCTGAAATATAAAAAATGAAATGTTAATACTTGTATATGTAACTCCTCTTTCTTGTATTCTTCCATGGTGTATCATTGTAAGCTAATAAGATTTCCAGTACTAGTTATCAACATAAAAAAGGCATTTTGAGTTGCCGCATTTATATTGTAGCAGATGGAAGCTTCTTCTGCATTCAGGGTATATCAACATAATCAAAATAGTGGCTTCTACTACAGCATGATGTCATTTAGTATTTAACAATTGATTGTATTTTTTCTTTGTAAAATAAATTAGCCCATTATCAAGTGTAGTTTCTATAACAAAATATATACCGTATTTGCCGGCGTATAAGATGACTTTTTTCTCCTGAAAAACATGCCTCCAAGTGGGGGGGTGCAGCTCCTCCTCTTGTCCGGCCTCCGCTCCCTCCTGCGTCGGCACCCGGTAGATACTAATGACGTGACGTCACATGTGCGCAGGCCGGAGAAGAGGAGCTGCAGATGAAGGTAAGTGAGCGGAAAGGGAGAGGGGGAGGTATTTAGAGGGGTGAAGTGAGGAGGGGGGTTTAGGATGAGGAGGGGGGTTTAGGATGAGGAGGGATTTTGAGTGGCAATGTTGGGGGGTCGTCTTATACGCCGGCAAATACGGTAGCTTCAATGATCATGTAGTAGATATGAGTAAATATAAAAATCAGAATAATTATTTCTTCCATATTTTTTATGAATTCTTGGTAAGTAGCGACACATATGCCAGACCAAAGTATTTGACCTTTTTACTTGGCATGAGCAGTAGATAATTTTCTTTCTCCTTGATTTGTTCCTTGTAGAGTACATATGACTATGGCCGCCAGTTACTGCAAGCCACCGTTGTATTGTGTCAGTCGCTGCGGTGTACATCCAGGTCATCAGGGGAAACCCTTCCAAAACTTAACAGAGTATGGAAACAGTTTACGATAACCTCAGAAGAGAGAGTTCACCGGCTGGAAACGGCCCTTGCCTTTCACTCAAATGCAGAAAAGGTTAGATTTATTTGCATATGACCCACACCAAATAATATTATTCATTTAAAGGTCACATACATTCTTTGCAAAATTCTTCTTGTTATTAAGTGCAAACTGTCAGATTACAGTTCAATATATTTCCATTTTCAATAGTATTAAAATGTATTTTAATTTTATATTTAGTCATCTGAATATATTTAAATACAGCTGTGGCTATTGCATAAAGAATAAAGGGACACTCATCGGCCAGGTCTTTGTATTGCATTTAAAAGAGCATAATTTAAACATTTTATCATTTTATTCCATGAAAAAATACTGTTCTGACGTTCAGAAATTTTGTAGGTTCCAAATATCATATAATTTAAAACTTTATTCATTAAATACTGTTGCTGTTGCATTTTCTACACTAAGCCAACATTGAAGCTTGCAGTTTTGAGCTGTTTGTCTTTCTGACCACCCTCAAACAGTCTTTTAAATGAGGTAACATTACCATTAACCACATTAACTACCAATGAGGCTTTGGGTCCATTGTCCTGAGTGCAGAAAAAGCCTATTCGTGCTCAAACCCAGGAAGCATGCTCAGTTTGTTTTTTGGGAGTTAGCTTGCACTTAAGATAATGGACCCAAAGCCTCATGAGCCTACAAGTAATTAATGGCAATGTTTTTTTTATTAACAACATATATGAAATTTTGTTTGTGGATGGGTTGGGTTCCCTGGTGGTTGAGTGGTTAGGATTCATTGCTTTCTCCACTGCGACCTGTCAGGGAACCATTATGTCACACTACCCTCAAGCCAGGCAGGGCTGGGCCTGGTCAGTTCTTGGTTGGGACACTGAAGAAGGAACTAGCAACCCACTCCAGTATCTCTGCCATGAATACCAAGTGGATCAGCATGCCCTGGTGTGTTACGGTCCATGAGGTCACGGAGAGTCTGAAACGACTGAACGACGCAAAAAAAAAAACAACAAGAGAGTCTGACTTGTAGCAAACAATGGCATACTTCAATGTTAATATGCTTTAGGATTTTTTTTTACTAATTTACCTGTAGTATTAAATTACACCATATTGAACACTTTAATGAGAAAACTGCAAGAAAATACTTGTTTTTTTCCATGTCATGGTCCAGTATGTAAAACAAAGGTGGAATGGAGCCATGGACAGTCACCATAATATTGTGGCTTTGTTGAGTCACTTGTGTGTACACAAGGCTGGTAATAAAAGGCCCAACAGTCTAATTTTTATGGTCACTTTTTCTCATTAAACAAGTTGGGTGATGGAAGGAGCAAGTAGTTTTCCACGGCAGCTATTTCGTTTTGATGTAATTTTAGTAACCATGAGATCATTCCCTTTTCATGTCAAATCTCCTTATTTGATTATTTTATTAATTTCCCATGAGATATTGCCTGCTAAGTTTGAATTATGTAATTATCAAAATAATAGTATTATTTCTTGAGCATTGCAGCTTAAAATTAGTATAACCTCAGAACAGAGA
>CM050173.1:11085744-11133244 GCA_027410445.1 Discoglossus pictus | reverse complement strand
AACCATATTATTTTATTTTTATATTTTTTCTTCCCTCTACCTAAAAGATTTCAGTTAAAGGTGGAAAAAGTTCTGAAATTATTTATCTTTGTCTCATTTTTTACAGCACAGAAACCTGACATGTTAACAGTGGTGTGTAGACTTTTTATATCCACTGTGTGTGTGTGTGTGTATATGTGTATGTGTATATATATATATATATATATATATATATATATATATATATATATATATATATATATATATATATATATATACAGTTTTACTATGACCAAAATATAGATTACTACTTAACAAAAAGATAAAAATAAACCTTTGGGAAGCTAGAGCAATTTTAAGGAGGAAATCACTTTTTACATATGTCTTTTCAACCCTCTATCTGATGCAGAGCACATAATATGATGGCCTCAGGATCTCTTAAGTGGAAAGAGCTTTATTTTTTTGCTGACTGATAATTTTTATATAAATTCAACATCACTTGTGCTTCATGTTGAACAGTTTTCTAACTTTTACAACAGATTCTTATATTGCATAATAAAATGTGGCCACTTTAATTTTATTGCAAGAATACTCAAAATGTTAACCAATTTATTTTCTTTTGCAGAACTGAACAGTATTTTGGCAGTCCAAGCGATATGGCCTCAACAGCAGAACACATAAGGGACCGAATCAAGATGGTTTGCCTAAAAAAGCAACAGCTGCTAGAGCCCGACGTATCCATAAGAGAGAGCTAATGAGACTGGACTCTTAATTATCAAATACTGAGGCTGCAGTTTGTATCACAGCATGTCGTCGGCATAATACAATATTCAGTATAATCCATTAAACTGCATTTCAGACTCATCCTAGAAGCATCATCTTTGCGATCTGAAGTATCGCCCTGTGTATTTGTAACTCTTCAAATCTATCAAGCCTTACTTATTTAATGTGCTGTGAAGTCATAGTATCATAAACAAGTGTATTCGATTGCACTGAACACTTCATTGACCATTTCCCTGCCAGTAGGGGTCTATAACGCATGGCAGGATTGTGCGTTAACCTTCCTTCCCTTACGGTTAAAAGCTTGACTTGCGTAGTAATTAATTCTTAAATAAATAACTGACAAAAAGCTTTTAATGGTGCTACCAAAAGTGAAGGAGTTCTCTAATAATAATGACCAGAAGAATTTCAAAAGTGCTGTTCATGACCAGATAATGTAGTATTTTTAGAATGTGGGTAATTTACCTGTTTTTAGGCAGTAGTGTACTTCTACTTTTGTCTTAATATCTGAAGACATTTCATTTTTTATTGTGCCATTATGCAGCCTGTCCATGGAACCTTTGATATATCATACTCATGAAACAGATGTTTTCTTACTTGTATGGAGCAATGTATTTAAAGCTGTTTGTGCTGAATAAAAACATCTTTGTAAGATTGGATATTATGTATGCTTAACTCCCAAATGTAAATGTTGTTGTAACTCAAAATACAAAAATTGCTTTGCAGTCACATCACAGGAAAAAGTCCTACATTTTCAACTATATAAGCAGGACCCTAACTGTAGGCTAATCCCAACCCTATTTCTAACCCTATGCCTAACCCTTCACCCCAACATCAATCCATTTTAAAACAGATTGCTCCTCTAGAGCAAGCTATTTTAAACAGTGTAGTACCGCATTGTGAGTGGTAGGTGGCGCTGCAGTGTGCGTATGCTCATGGCAGCTGGCGCGTACATCACTAATGCAGCCGAAATGGGAAAGGACCCCACACCTTCCCTCCCCAGTCTCTTCTGTACAGAGGGCTGGATTTACCATTAGGCAGAGTAGGCAGGTGATGCAATGTTTTTGCATGGAAACTTAGATAAAATTGGACAAGGAGTAGCAAAACATCTCACTGGTTTGCTGACTGCAGTCCCAATTTATGCACAAAGCATGCTGGAAGGTGTAGTCTTGAAGTTCACCTGCTTTTAGATTTTTCATGTAAGATTTCCCATGATCAGCTGAGGAGAGCAAGAATGGGATGCTTAATGAAAAACAAGTGCAAACATTAGGAGTAGATTTTGTAATAATTAGCTGACAATTTGTTGCTCAATTAAGCTTGAGCGTTAAAATGTAACCCTATTATACCGTAATCTATAGATGTATCTCTCACAAGTACTCATTTAAGGGACCTTTTGTCTTAATATGTTTTTATATCATTACATGTAAATCCGTGATGGAATAGTTTGCCAAACAAATCGTCAGACCGTCTGTGTGAGCTGATAATCAACTAATGTCAAAAGCTCAATGACTCTATAAGAAGCAGATATTTTTATATAGGATCCTTGTTTAATTATATCGTTGTCTAAGACTTATCAGAATGTAAACAAATTGCATTATGGGAATTGTGTGTGCCATTATTCAAATGGGCATATAACTACATGCATGTACAGCTTTCATTACATATTATGTCTCATTTAGGAAGTGTGGGTGCTTGGGGATGTACTTCACATGTAAATCTGACACTTCTGTACAGGCCTTGCTTAAAGGCATATGTAAGTTTTATGGATTATGAATCCATCTGATAGAGGAGAATTAGTAGTATATGAAAACATTTTTGTTGCATGAAAATATCCCCAAATAAACATGAATTAGCTTTATTTGAAATTAGCAACATTTCTTATGTTTTGGCAGTTGCATTTGATGGTGTATGCCCCTAGAAAATACCAGCTAAATTAGCATAAAATTCATATTTATTTGTGCCCAATCGGAAACAGACTAATATATTGTTTCGGTCTCCATCTCAGTGGCTACTGGCATGCTCAGTACAAGGTTGAAAGGGCAGATCTCTGCCAGCATTTACTCTGCTTCATCTCCCTGCTATTTCAGAGAAAGACTCTTATTGTACACATGGGATGCTAGTGCACTTATTACTAAATGCTGTAGCTCTCTCACACGCAGCAGCTCTGTCTGTGCTGATCTCTGGTGGGGACGTGTACACAGCAGAGACTGCAGCAGGAAGCAACCAGGCAGGTCACATCCCAGCAGTGACTTTGGGGCCGACATCAATGCTCTCCTATTGGCTGAGGAAGACAGTTCAGGTTAGTAAATTGTGAAAATTGGTTCCCAAATGCACCACACTGATAGGGGGGTATCCAGTGCCTATGTAGGCACCCCTGGGGGCATCAACATAACCATTGAAGGGATTATTATATATATATAAAAAAAAAAAAACCTTTAAGAAATGTGCTGCATATATCAAGGATGGTTCTAGCCTAAGGATAGCAGAAATGTAATAACACAGAAAACTTAAATATTCCTTTAAGGAAAAATAAGGCATCTGACCTACATGCATTAAGATGTCCTTATTAAATTCATTTTATAACGAGTCATCAGACCTCAACACACTACATATAAAGGATTTCATAATGAAAAATGGTGTACGCCCCTAAAAAATCCCACCTAAATTAGTATAACATTTAGATTTAGGCTAATACATTGTATCATTCTAAACCTTCCTCAGCACTTCCTCTTCCTGCTGTTTCGGAGACAGTATGCAAACTCTCTCACTTCGGATGTAACTTTACTTATTACTAAAGGCTGCAAATAATAAAATAGTCTCTGCTCACCTCTCACATCACACACCTACCTCACACTCACTCCACCCATTCCACACTCACTCCACCCATTCCACACTCACTCCACCCATTCCACAATCACTCCTTTCATACACACTCCACTCAGTTACCCCACATTCACTTTACCCACACTCACTCCACTCACTTAACATTCACTCCATCCATACTTAGTCTACCCACACTCACTCACTGACTTCACACTCATTAACTCCACCCATACTCATTCACTCTATCTACACCTCATAGTCTCTGCTCACTCAAATTACACACCTACCTCTCACTCACTCACTCAATCCACTTCACACTCAATCCACACTCACTCCGCGCAGTCACTTCACCCACCCACACGCCACCCTCACTAACTTCACCCACCCACACGCCACCCTCACTAACTTCACCCACCCACACTCCACCCCCACTAACTTCACCCACCCACACTCTACCCCCACTAACTTCACCCACCCACACTCCACCCCCACTAACTTCACCCACCCCCACTCCACCCCCACTAACTTCACCCACCCCCACTCCACCCCCACTAACTTCACCCACCCCCACTCCACCCCCACTAACTTCACCCACCTCCACTCCACCCCCACTAACTTCACCCACCCACATTCCCCCCTCACTAACTTCACCCACCCTCACTAACTTCACCCACCCACACTCCACCCTCACTAACTTCACCCACCCACACTCCACCCTCACTAACTTCACCCACCCACACGCCACCCTCACTAACTTCACCCACCCACACGCCACCCTCACTAACTTCACCCACCCACACTCCACCCTCACTAACTTCACCCACCCACACTCCACCCCCACTAACTTCACCCACCCACACTCCACCCCCACTAACTTCACCCACCCCCACTCCACCCCCACTAACTTCACCCACCCCCACTCCACCCCCACTAACTTCACCCACCCCCACTCCACCCCCACTAACTTCACCCACCCCCACTCCACCCCCACTAACTTCACCCACCCCCACTCCACCCCCACTAACTTCACCCACCCCCACTCCACCCCCACTAACTTCACCCACCCCCACTCCACCCCCACTAACTTCACCCACCCACACGCCACCCTCACTAACTTCACCCACCCACACGCCACCCTCACTAACTTCACCCACCCACACTCCACCCCCACTAATACTTCACCCACCCATACTCCACCCACACTCCACCCTCACTAATACTTCACCCACACTCCTCCCCCACTAATACTTCACCCACCCACAATCCACTCCACCCTCACTAACTTCACCCACCCACACTCCACCCTCACTAACTTCACCCACCCACACTCCACCCTCACTAACTTCACCCACCCACACTCCACCCTCACTAACTTCACCCACCCACACTCCACCCTCACTAACTTCACCCACCCACACTCCACCCTCACTAACTTCACCCACCCACACTCTACCCTCACTAACTTCACCCACCCACACCCACCCTCACTAACTTCACCCACCCACACTCCACCCTCACTAACTTCACCCACCACACTCCACCCTCACTAACTTCACCCACCCACACTCCACCCTCACTAACTTCACCCACCCACACTCCACCCTCACTAACTTCACCCACCCACACTCCACCCTCACTAACTTCACCCACCCACACTCCACCCTCACTACTTCACCCACCCACACTCCACCCTTCACTAACTTCACCCACCCACACTCCACCCTCACTAACTTCACCCACCCACACTCCACCCTCACTAACTTCAACCCACCACACTCCACCCTCACTAACTTCACCCACCCACACTCCACCCTCACTAACTTCACCCACCCACACTCCACCCACACTAACTTCACCCACCCACACTCCACCCTCACTAACTTCACCCACCCACACTCCACCCTCACTAACTTCACCCACCCACACTCCACCCTCACTAACTTCACCCACCCACACACCACCCTCACTAACTTCACCCACCCACACTCACCCTCACTAACTTCACCCACCCACACTCCACCCTCACTAACTTCACCCACCCACACTCCACCCTTCACTAACTTCACCACCCACACTCCACCCTCACTAACTTCACCCACCCACACTCCACCCTCACTAAACTTCACCCAACCCACACTCCACCCTCACTAACTTCACCCACCCACACTCCACCTCTCACTAACTTCACCCACCCACACTCCACCCTCACTACTTCACCCACCCACACTCCACCCTCACTAACTTCACCCACCCACACTCCACCCTCACTAACTTCACCACCCACACTCCACCCTCACTAACTTCACCCACCCACACTCCACCCTCACTAACTTCACCCACCACACTCCACCCTCACTAACTTCACCCACCCACACTCCACCCTCACTAACTTCACCCACACCACACTCCACCCTCACTAACTTCACCCCACCCACACTCCACCCTCACTAACTTCACCCACCCACACTCCACCCTCACTAACTTCACCCACCCACACTCCACCCTCACTAACTTCACCCACCCACACTCCACCCTCACTAACTTCACCCACCCACACTCCACCCTCACTAACTTCACCCACCCACACTCCACCCTCACTAACTTCACCCACCCACAATCCACTCCACCCTCACTAACTTCACCCACCCACACTCCACCCTCACTAACTTCACCCACCCACACTCCACCCTCACTAACCTCACCCACCCACACTCCACCCTCACTAACTTCACCCACCCACACTCCACCCTCACTAACCTCACCCACCCACACTCCACCCTCACTAACCTCACCCACCCACACTCCACCCTCACTAACCTCACCCACCCACACTCCACCCTCACTAACCTCACCCACCCACACTCCACCCCCACTAACCTCACCCACCCACACTTCACCCACCCACACTCCACCCACCCACACTCCACCCACACTTCACCCACCCACACTTCACCCACCCACACTTCACCCACCCACACTCCACCCACACTTCACCCACCCCCACTCCACCCACACTTCACCCACCCCCACTCCACCCCCACTAACTTCACCCACCCCCACTCCACCCCCACTAACTTCACCCACCCCCACTCCACCCTCACTAACTTCACCCACCCACACTCCACCCCCACTAACTTCACCCACCCACACGCCACCCTCACTAACTTCACCCACCCACACGCCACCCTCACTAACTTCACCCACCCACACGCCACCCTCACTAACTTCACCCACCCACACGCCACCCTCACTAACTTCACCCACCCACACTCCACCCCCACTAATACTTCACCCACCCACACTCCACCCTCACTAATACTTCACCCACACTCCTCCCCCACTAATACTTCACCCACCCACAATCCACTCCACCCTCACTAACTTCACCCACCCACACTCCACCCTCACTAACTTCACCCACCCACACTCCACCCTCACTAACTTCACCCACCCACACTCCACCCTCACTAACTTCACCCACCCACACTCCACCCCCACTAACTTCACCCACCCACACGCCACCCTCACTAACTTCACCCACCCACACGCCACCCTCACTAACTTCACCCACCCACACTCCACCCCCACTAATACTTCACCCACCCACACTCCACCCTCACTAATACTTCACCCACCCACACTCCACCCTCACTAATACTTCACCCACCCACACTCCACCCTCACTAATACTTCACCCACACTCCTCCCCCACTAATACTTCACCCACCCACAATCCACTCCACCCTCACTAACTTCACCCACCCACACTCCACCCTCACTAACTTCACCCACCCACACTCCACCCTCACTAACTTCACCCACCCACACTCCACCCTCACTAACTTCACCCACCCACACTCCACCCTCACTAACTTCACCCACCCACACTCCACCCTCACTAACTTCACCCACCCACACTCCACCCTCACTAACTTCACCCACCCACACTCCACCCTCACTAACTTCACCCACCCACACTCCACCCTCACTAACTTCACCCACCCACACTCCACCCTCACTAACTTCACCCACCCACACTCCACCCTCACTAACTTCACCCACCCACACTCCACCCTCACTAACTTCACCCACCCACACTCCACCCTCACTAACTTCACCCACCCACACTCCACCCTCACTAACTTCACCCACCCACACTCCACCCTCACTAACTTCACCCACCCACACTCCACCCTCACTAACTTCACCCACCCACACTCCACCCTCACTAACTTCACCCACCCACACTCCACCCTCACTAACTTCACCCACCCACACTCCACCCTCACTAACTTCACCCACCCACACTCCACCCTCACTAACTTCACCACCCTCACTCCTTCACCCTATCGACCCTCACTGACTTCACATTCACTCACCCACTCCACCCACTCCACCCATACTCACCCATACTCCCCTCACACAAACTAATTCCACATACCAACACTCACTCCACCCACATTTACTCCAACCACACTCACTCTCCTTTCCTCTCTTCCTTTCTTCTCTCTGCTCTCCCCCGTCTCTATCTCCGCCTGATTCCTTGTGAGCTCAGACCTTGCCCTACCATGTGATTCCATCTGCAACAGTTACTTCCTGTGCTCTCTATCAGAAAGTTCATACTGGGTACTTTGCTGTACTTCCTACGGGTACCCGGCTTATGTAAGCTTCCTGTGGGTGTGAACAGCTGGATTTTCTTTTCCTGCCTATAACTTTGTAAGTACACTGAAGTTATCCATATAACATGTTCTGTTAATCACGGTCAGTTTCTTACCAAACATTTGAAACCCAGGAAACATGTACAGTGGATATAAAAAGTCTACACACCCCTGTTAAAATGTCAGGTTTCTGTGCTGCAAAAAAATGAGACCAAGATAAATCATTTCAGAACTTTTTCCACCTTTAATGTGACCTATAAACTGTACAACTCAATTGAAAAACAAACAAATCTTTTAGGTGGAGGGAAGAAAAAAGAAAAATAATGTGGTTGCATAAGTCTGCACACCCTCTTATAACTGGGGATGTAGCTGTGTTCAGAATTAAGCAATCACATTCCAAATCCTGTTAAATAGGAGTCAGCATACACCTGCCATCATTTAAAGTGCCTCTGATTAACCCCAAATAAAGTTCAGCTGCTCTAGTTGGTCTTTCCTGAAATTTTCTTAGTCACATCCCATAGCAAAAGCCATGCTCCACAGAGAGCTTCCAAAGCATCAGAGGGATCTCATTGTTAAAAGGTATCAGTCAGGAGAAGGGTACAAAAGAATTTCCAAGGCATTAGATATACCATGGAACACAGTGAAGAAATAATCAAGTGGAGAAAATATGGCACAACAGTGACATTACCAACAACTGGAGCTCCCTCCAAAATTGATGCAAAGACGAGAAGAAAACTGGTCTGGGAGGCTACCAAGAGGCCTACAGCAACATTAAAGGAGCTGCAGGAATATCTGGCAAGTACTGTCTGTGTGGTACATGTGACAACAATCTCCCGTATTCTTCATATGTCTAGGCTATGGGGTAGAGTGGCAAGACGAAAGCCTTTTCTTACGAAGAAAAACATCCAAGCCAGGCTACATTTTGAAAAAACACATCTGAAGTATCCCAAAAGCATGTGGGAAAAGGTGTTATGGTCTGATGAAACCAAGCTTGAACTTTTTGGCCATAATTCCAAAAGATATGTTTGGCGCAAAAACAACACTGCACATCACCAAAAGAACACCATACCCACAGTGAAGCATGGTGGTGGCAGCATCATGCTTTGGGGCTGTTTTTCTTCAGCTGGAACTTGGGCCTTAGTTAAGATAGAGGGAATTATGAACAGTTCCAAATTCCAGTCAATATTGGCACAAAACCTTCAGGCTTCTGCTAGAAAGCTGAACATGAAGAAGGACTTCATCTTTCAGCATGACAACGACCCAAAGCATACATCCAAATCAACAAAGGAATGGCTTCACCAGAAGAAGATTAAAGTTTTGGAATGGCCCAGCCAGAGCCCAGACCTGAATCTGATTGAAAATCTGTGGGGTGATCTAAAGAGGGCTGTGCACAGGAGATGCCCTTGCAATCTGACAGATTTGGAGTGTTTTTGCAAAGAAGAGTGGGCAAATCTTGCCAAATCAAAATGTGCCATGCTGATAGACTCATACCCAAAGAGACTGAGTGCTGTGATAAAATCAAAAGGTGCTTCAACAAAGTATTAGTTTAAGGGTGTGCATACTTATGCAACCATATTATTTTATTTTTATATTTTTTCTTCCCTCTACCTAAAAGATTTTAGTTTGTTTTTCAATTGAGTTGTACAGTTTATAGGTCACATTAAAGGTGGAAAAAGTTCTGAAATGATTTATCTTTGTCTCATTTTTTTACAGCACAGAAACCTGACATTTTAACAGGGGTGTGTAGACTTTTTATATCCACTGTATATACCTTTTAATTGGGTTGGCTGATTGAACAAAATAAAATCAGTCAAACTGGAAGAGTGTACAAATCACAGGTTAATGTAATAGACCTGTAGTTGTGGGAGGAGCCGGATCTCCCACAAACTACATAAACCCCACCTGAGCACCACTCTCAGTGGCCGTTCCTCATACAGACGTGTTCAGAGAGAGGTTTGCTCAGATTTGTGCCGCTAAGTCCCCTCCTGCCCGCCACGATTATCTCTCCCCCGTCGGGGCTTCCCGCTCCACTGTCGGCCTCTGCTGTGACGGCATTGCCGACCCCCGGTTCTCTGAGTTCCCCGCCCCACCTTCTTGCCCTGTGCTACACGCCATTGCCACCTCAGTGGCCTGTGTGCCACTCTGCCTACTGCTGTCCGGGCTCCCCCCTGTGATGTCCAGGCTCCCCCCTGCGGCGTTCCCCCCTGTTGTGCCACCCTTGTTTGCTTTCCCCATCATATCTCCTTGTCCTTAGGCTTTCTTCCTTTGCCACACCTCATGCTGCAGCGTTTCACTCTTCTTCCACGCTGCTTCTGCTGTCTGCGCGCGCCCTATGATGCTTCCAGCAGTGAAGTACCAGCTGCCCATCTCCCACCCACCGGTTCGATCCCCGGTCTGGGCCTCTCCTTTCGGCCTGTTGTGTCCCCTTCCGTGGCTCTTTCTCCCAACATACGCTGTCTCCTCCTCCAGGTCCTCTCCCTTTGCTGCCATTTGTGCGATGCTGGCTACCGGTTTGGTTCCCGTCACTGGCAGCACTCTCCCTCCTTGGTGCATGTCGCGTCCTTGTCACTCTTGGGTCTTCGCTGTCTCTGCCCTGGCTTGTCTGTGGGCCCATTTCTGCATCTTGTGTGCATGTCCTCCTCTCTCCCTGCTTTGCCCGGTGCGGATGCTCGCCCTCTGCTATGGTGGCGCTCATGGTGCTCCTTCCCTGTCCACGGGTTCGCTCCCCACTCTGGCCTTCTGTTCCCTCACCTGGGTCACCTTGCCTTTTGCTCCAGGAGTTCGCCGCTGCATCCCTTCGTGGTGCTGCTTGCCCCTCTTGTTCCTTTTTTGCACCATTTTCTTTTCAATGTCCTTTTGGCCCTTCCTACATGTTTTATTCCCTTGCTAGGGGAGCCTTATGGCCTGGCAATTAACTCCTATACCATACATGCCCTTGGGTCCACCAGATCACCTCTCCATGACCTCCTCATTATTCATTGTATCTCTTCCTCCAAAATTAGATGCGTTATCCGTAGCTCCCCCGCCGGCCAGATCCGTTGCAAGTGGAGCTGAAGTTTTCTGTACACCAAACCTAGGTTAGCAATACACATGCATGCCCTCACCGTTTACCCTCCATGCATCTGATAGCTGTTTCGGCATGGTCTGGTTCCGCATACCTCAGTTTACTTTCATGCCCTCATTTCAGCTCCTCCTGCCGTTTTGCTGCCAGGCCGCCGTCCTCTCCATGCTAGCCCTTACTCCCCTACCTTACCCAATCAGCCTCCATCCACCTCCTTTCTAACTTAGTTCGGCTGCCACGTTTCCTTTTCTTTTCAAACCTGCCCACCTGGCATGAGACATATAATGGCTACCAGCACCTTAATTCTGGTCACACAAGTGCCAACCTTCCACTGCCACTTCCCTCCGCTGTTATTTATCGTTTGACCCTAGTTTGCTCTCAGTTTTCTCCTTGTCGGGGTTCATTCCCCCGCCTGGGTCGCCTTCACTTTTTGCTCCCGGGGGCTGCGGCTGCCTCCCTTCGTAATGGCTCTTGCCCCTTTATGTTCCTTTTTGTCCCCCTTTTTATTTTCCATGTTTTTTTGGCCTCTCCTTCACATTTTATTCCTCCAAGTACCTCCATGTACTATCATGCCCTCGTCAAAACCCCCTTTTATCAAACGTCCGTCCCAGCTGAACTATCTCGCCGCCAGGATGCCATCGTCACACACTCCTGGCACAGCCCTTACTGCCCTACCAAGACTTCACGGATGTGTCTCATTCGCTCCTTCTGCCAAGACCCTTAAGCACCACTCGCTCAATCGCATTGATGTTTTCAATCAGTCCAATCGAAACACTCCATCTCACCCTTCCAAGCTCTACTCCTCTCCAAAGTCCCTCAAACTAACCACTTAGGTTTACCAGACCGTGACAAACTCGCCTCTCGCAATAGCCAAGCCTTTCAGCGGTCACATTTTCTTTTCTTTCTAACCTAGCTCAGGCCACGCCAAGGCGATCAGTGCCTCAATTCTAGCCGCACAAGCACCAGCTCTCATCCATCATATAACCCTCATTTTCTCCCATAGGCCACTACAGCCAAAACTATGGCCAAACGGGCCTACTGCAATGCTGACAGCATCATTCCACAAGCACAGTCTTCACCATCTAGGCCACCATCCTTGGCCAGTAGCCATTCATCATTCCGGGCATGGACCGTGCCCCATCTGGACTAATTATTAACGAACAGAGGTGTCCCTTTCCAGCTTCCATCCCCAAGACCACCGCAACTGTACATCAGTGACCGAAATCCTTTGTCCGATTTCAGATGTCGCTACGTCCGTGTCTTCTCTCCGAACCCGTGTCTGTCGTCTTGACTCCAGCAACGCCCGATTCCATGCAAGCTGATGAGGCCCAGCCTCAAATCCAAAGTGAGAGACCTACCGCGCCACCCACTACACTACCAGGCTTATCCATCCAGATTTCAAGACCTGCATGATTACTTGTACCTGGTGGAGGACTTGTCTCACAAGTACGGAGGCCAGATATACTATGACTGGCATCGGTCCTTCACGGCCAAAGCAGCCACCGCCAAAGCCCAATTCAATTACTCAATAAACTGGCCCGCATTGGACCACGAGCTAGTTCGACAGAACTTTGCCGGAGTCACAGCAACAGAATGCCAACACTGCTGGTCACCCCCGCATTCCACTGGCTTCTGTCCTAATCCCACTAAGCCATTATCTGGTCCCTCTCACTTAACCCCTCTTCTCCGCATGCCAATGTTAATTTATAATCGGCAGCATGAGAACCTGATGTGGTAGATCAACCCCTAACCACTGAACTTAACAATCTTTACCTCCTGGGCCCGTCCACCACACCTCCCTTTCCCGTCTAAACGCATCAACCCCATAGGAATCGTCAACCAGGAAATATTCACTGAAAAAGTGACTGGCGATTTGACCTGTCAGCCCCCAACGGAAGTCTAATCCCGTGTATCAACTCCACTATCCCATCAAATACTCACATCTCTATTCCCGAGACGACGATGCCATATATCATATATCCCTGCTCGGTCCTCGATATTGGCTGTCAAAATCAGATACGACCAATGATTTCAAACTACTTCCCATCACTGCCTCTCTATGGCACTTACATGGCATCCATTGGCGAGGGTACCACTACTTTGCCAACAAACTCATGTTCAGCTTATAAGCAGTCCTATGTTCTTCAACATCTTCGCAGACTCCATATGCTCTATACTGCCGAACACGAAACAATGGACGATTTTTCGTTTATCAAGGATCCAGATCTTCCAGAATGACATCACCTCCAACTGGATCCAACCTCCATACGCCATCCAAACCATTCTGGCATTCGCAACCCACTGCAACACTCACCTAGGTCACTAATAGCGCAGTATTAAGACCTACTTGTCTGGACTCCAGTTGCACTTTTCGCTACGCCTCGACCATCACCTGTTATTTTTCTTGTTCCACCCATGAAGTCAAATCTTCTATGATTGGCAGCCCAACCTACGTCTACACCCAGACAAACACCTCCCTATAGACGGATCACTGTTTTTATTGTCTGTTTTCGCTGCTCCGCACCTTTCCTTTTGTGGACGATACCTTCCTCACCATCCTGACAGCGGCCACCATGGTTTTCTACGGATTTCTTCATCCGGGGGTAATAACTACATCCCCAGGCCAACCCGGATATCTCGCCAAACAATCTGACACCCAACAGTAAGACCACTATATCCTCACGCTCTCATACCAGGATAAGCAAAGCCCCCGGAAACCTCTCATACTTTCCGACAAACAATCTCTGGGGTCCCGTCCTCATAATTAACCTAATGATGTCCAGACAGAACTCCAAACCATCCCACCTTTATCCGTTACCAGTTTCCAGACAAACCTCTATCTACAGTAACTTTCGTCCATCACATCCGCCAATGCCTCATCCGGTTGGGTTTTGGTCCGTATGCATACCGCATCGGCACAGCTACCCCAGCATCCCATAACCAGACTCCCGAACACATCATCAATCCCTGGGAAGATGGAAGTCTGATTGCTACTACAGGTACTTCCTCAATCTGTCATGTCTATCTCACAATTAAGCACTCATGACTATTTCTCATGTAGCCATTTGTTCAGTCACAGTACTCTGTAACCACAGCAGCACATGAACAGGTCACAAACTGCGTTTGTTTCAGAAATACTGACACCCTTGGCCTGAAAGCCAATGATCATCCCCTTTTTCAAAGTCAGATAAATCGCACATTTTACCCATGACAGCAATGGTTGAAATGTTTGCAGAATGCCTACATGTCACCTTTATATACTCATGAAGCCAGCTCATGACGTGCCAAATAACCTTGCTTACAGTCTGCTGATGTCAAAATAATGTGACTCAACCCTGTATATTGAGCACTAAAAAAATCAGTACGCCTAGTATCTAGCCAATTCAGCACTGTTTTTTTGTTGCATTTTTACTTTTCTTCCTATTCTTGTTTCATAAATAGTTTGTAATCCCAGTTGTACTATTGACTACTGAATTAAGCTCTAATGGGCCACATTTTGGACACATCTGCTTTAGTGAAAGACACTGTTGACTTGTTTTTATTTTAATGATGGGATCTGGCAATTTGATGCTTGTTGGTGTTTGTTTTATTAGAATGAAACTATTGAAACAAAACAAAAAAAAGCATCCTAAAAGCAGCCATTGTTTCCCAGGTAATTTTCGATGCTTTATTCGAGGGAGATATATTTTCAGTAAATGTGTTGGAACCACCATTAGCAGTTTTTTGTAATTAAGTCACTAAGGATTCTGATAATAAATAATGATTGTGACATTTTCCAAGCTACATTATTACTTGTATTAGAACTAATACTTGTTAGCCAACCAATAATGTTGCTCTGTGGCCGGCCTGTGTGAAGTAAATATCAACTTGCTGCGGGGCTTAGTTGATGGAAATCAATACAAGGATATCAGACTGTGCTAGCTAAAAAGACATGAAAATATAACTCTGACCAAAGTCATAACCACAGGCGTATACATATAGACACACAGGTGCAAACGCACAATTTTTCCAGGAGCTTAGGGTATCCATCAATAGGTATAAGATGTACATTATTTTTTTTTTCACTGTACTCCTGAAAATAAAAACAAATTAACTTAAGTTTGTTCTATTTTGATATTCACACAGTAACCCACATTAGCCAAGGAAAAAAAAAAATCTAAAACATTCAGGAAAATTAATTATTACAGACCATAAAATATTTTATTTAATAACACTCCCTTAAAATTTAGTTAAAAGTGACTGCTACAGAACAAACCTACTTAGGTGGTGTTCATTCTCAAATTAATGCCTCAACTCTTTTTGTTTAATTTTTCTCACCCTAAGGGTGATAAGGGGAACCAGTCATTGAGTCCTTGCTCACTGTGCACCTCCCCAATGACCCCCAAGAGAATCCAAAATGTACGTCTGGGGTTTACTGGTCAGTGTAGGACTGCATGGTATCTTGTGGATCACTGGTTAGTGAGACCAGACTCATATACTACAGGATATTTCTCCTTGTGAAGGGCTCAAGTGAGGTAAAAAGATTGCTCTTTCAGTTGGTAACCAGGCCTATAGAACAAACCTACTTAGTTGTTGTTTGTTTACAGATGAGCATCTCTGCTCCTTTTGTTTAATCTTACAATTGCCAATAATCAATCGCCTTTCTAGAAAATTACTCTTATTGAAAGCACATTTAAAAGCAAATAAATATGGGGGTGGAGCTAGCTGTCAAGCAGATGAGAAGCATAATATCAGAGCTCCTAAGAATAAGGCATGAAAAAGCCTAAAATTATAAAACCGTTTTGATAATTTTCGATATACAAGACTAGGTTGAAGAGACTGGAGTGTCTGGATTGTTATGAGACTGTGTTACAACTTTCAGACTCCATTTTAGCACAGATCTGATAGTTTAAGTTACTGGATTGAAAGTTTCTCACTGGTGCACACACAGGAAAAATCTGAATCAGACCTCACATACAACAGACATATTATTGAGTATTGAATTGGAGGAAAGAGCTTTAGGGATAGGAGAAAGGTGTTGTTAAACACTTTTGACGGACACAGTCAAAACAGAGTTACATGCTGTGAGGTAAGTGAATGTTTGGGACTTTCCCATAGATATATTTAAGACCCTCAGATCAAGTTTATAATTTTTTATATACATCTCATTGTATGTAAACAAATGCAGTGAGAAAGTAAATTTTTTTTTAATGTTGGTTAAAATAAACAGAATAAAACCATACTGCCATCTACTGGTGACAAGATTAGAAGAGACATTGTGATTTAATATATTTTCCAATAAGATCTGAAGGACTAAATAAAGTAAGCAAAAAAGATGGCTGGAAGACTAAACCGATGTTCCACAAAAAAGATTATTGCTTTACAACACAAACTATGCATTGTTCTTAACTCTCTCTACCCTAGAGTTCCACAACTAGCACTAAACCAGTTATTCAAGACTTGAAACAATTAAACTCCTCTTTCAGATTAGACATCAAAGCTGAGATACAAAAAATCTCTGTGGAGGTAACAGCAGAAATAAAAGCACTGGATACCAAAGGTTTAGAACTAGAGGACAAGTATAACAACCTTTTTAAGTCACACATAGAAATGGGGGGAAAAAGCATGGATACAAGTATACTTTTAGACTGAACATATCAAAAGAAGGGAGGCATCACTCTATTCATACTCCCGAAGAAGGTGAAGCGATGCTCCATTTATGGAACTTCCAAACAACCCGAGACAAAATCAAAATTCCTTAATACAAAGGGGACTCAAAAAAAAAAGAAGAGACACCAGATCAGAAGTAAACGAAGAAGAAAGTTCCACACAATCAAACTAGAATTTGCAGAAAACCTCATGGACTCATATAAGTAATAAGCAGAGTTAACCATGCACTTCTTATATAATACTGTTATATAATTTTTGTTGCCATTACTTTTAAAAATGTTATGTTTTATTTTTGCCCAGTTTTACAATACAATCTGGCTCACCATTTAAAAAAAAAAAAAAAAAGACAGTGATTGCTCTCCTCTTATTTCAGCTTTTTATAATTACGGTAAAGTAAATCAGAGCGTTTAACAACTCTTGCATAATACAAATATAATTAGGCTGTAAATCTGGTTATAAACAGAAGTATTTAAGAAAAAAGAGAAATTAAGAAAGGTTTATGAGTAATATGTTATTTACTTGATGTCATGATCCCCCTGTTCACCCTTTGGGCTCAGTAGTTGTTTTTTTATTTAATCCGTTTTTATGTTATGTTGATTACACTATGTATGTTTAACTTATGATGTTAGATTCTGTTTGTTGCATGTTCGGTTCATGAATAGTTAACTGATTTAGAATATAGTGTTGTAATCTGTAACTGTCATGTAGAGAGTCAGTTATTAAATTTGGCTCTGCTGGTTGATACATAAAAAAGTGACTTGATAAAGTGAGGGTAGCAGATCTTACTTTCTCTGCCTAGAAGAATTTACCTATGGAATAAGATGTCAAAATCCTCAGAGAAGATAAGAGCTTGCTCTGCTGGATGAGACATAAAAAGTGTTTCCACCACAAGGGCTGCAGCATCTGATATCATGAGGTGCCGACTTCATAAAGTGAGGGTAGCAGATATCACAGTCTCTGACTAGTTTATTTTGGAGGCAGATAAGCAGAACACGCCTTTTGGACCTGCGATCTTGGATCAGACCAATAACATCCTCTTTGGAATTGATGAAGACATAAGATATGAAATGGGCTTAAAATATACTGTAAAGATTATCCTGGAAAAGACTTACAGTATAAAGCTCCGGGAATAACTTGGCATACAAGACTTCCCACAGAGAGGTACATATGATGTTACCTTTATATTGGAAGCTGTTGTGGCACAATATTACGAAACATTCATGACAAACAAACATCTTGAGGGATATAATAGAGTGAATATAACTCTTTTATTTGAGACCTGCAGCAGATTGGTGACTGTACACATGTATAGCCCACATGTACCTTTAGAAGACATAAAAACATATTTCAGTTTCTATTGTTCACAAGTCGTCAACCGGAGTAAAGTCACCAATGAATTCAGGATATGGAACGGGAAGCAAACATTCTTTGTTTCCTTTATCCAGGACGACTACTTTTTCAGAGGGACGGGGAACATAAATATCATCAGAATCATAAACATTGGAGGAAAAAAAAGGGGTTCCTCTTCTACAACAGCATGCCACCCTTTTGTCTGAATTGTGTCGGTATTGGTTACAACACCCACCAATGCGACGAGAGCATCTTTTGCTATTGTTGCCAGAAATCTGAGCCCCAGGCAAAAACTATACAAAACAGACTTGCGATTTGTGCAAGAAAACAGGACACAATTACAGGCAGTGTACAAAAAAGTACAGGTCCTATGCTTGGAAAGCTCAGTACTCCATAATGGAGTTAAGAGAAGGTTATGTCCAATGCAGAAGTGGGAACATATGAACCCAAAGAATGCTATGAAGCAAGAAAGGCTGCAGAAAAAAACCCAAGCAGCATTTATTTATTTATTTTTGGTGCAGAGCTAAATGGACAAGATCCAGGCACACCAGTAAAAAAAAAAAAGGAGTTGTAGGGGGCTTTTAAAAAATACTTTGCTCAGGGAAAGGGGGGGGAGGGTGGAAGGATAACGATACCAAATGTGTGGACCCCTGGACTGGAACTCAGCAATAGATATGATGTTGTATCTATTGATGATGGGAAGCTTCAAATGCGGAGGAAATGCAAGAAAAAATAAGGCCTCAGACGTCACGGAAGACCCAGGTACTCCTGTGAGAAGAGGTTAAATGGCCCGATTTGAAGGACAGGATCTTCAGAAACCTGGGACTCTTGCTTTTGGGTCGGGAACCTTGGAAGATCATAAAAAGATGGCTCCAGCATCTGAGACTCTAGTGTGTGTATTGGAGCTGAGCCATCCCAATGACGCAGCTCCCGCACTCCTGGAAGAGGAGCCTATTATTTTTATTCCTGAGATTCTTTTAATGGAGTTGAGATCAGTCGGAAAAGATGATGATGAGAAAAGTCAAATCTCTGTCATAATCCCAAATATGAACCAATTATTGTCGCCCATGCAAAAAGATAAAGAATATGAATCTTCGGTAACCGACAGTCTTTCTACATGAATGACTGTGTCCCACTATGATTAAAAATGTGTGTGCATATATATATATATATATATATATAATCTCATCTCAGTGCCTTGCAAAAGTATTCACCCCCCTTAAGTTCAGCCTTAAGTTCAATGTTTTGTTAATCTGAATTTTATGTGATGGATCAGAACACAATAGTCTTAGTTGGTGAAGTGAAATGAGAAAAATATATACATAAAACCTTTTTCAGAAATAGAAAACAGAAAATTGGCATGTGCGTATGTATTCACCCCCTTTGTTATGAATCCATAAAAAGCTCTGGTGCAACCAATTACCTTCAGAAGTTACATAATTAGTGAAATGATGTCCAGCTGTGTGCGATCAAAGTGTCACATGATTTGTCATTACATATAAACACCTTTTTTGAAATGCCCCAGAGGCCGTAACACCTAAGCAAGAGGCACCACTAACCAAACACTGCCATGAAGACCAAGGAACTCTCCAAACAAGTAAGGGACAATGTTGTTGAGAAGTACAAGTCAGGGTTAGGTTATAAAAAAAATATCCAAATCTTTGATGATCCCCAGGAGCACCATCAAATCTATCGTAACCAAATGGAAAGAACATGGCTCAACAGCAAACCTGCCAAGAGACTGCCGCCCACCAAAATTCACAGACTTGGAAAGGAGGGCATTAAACAGAGAGGCAGCACAGAGACCTAAGGTAACCCGGAGGAGCCGCAGAGTTCCACAGCAGAGACTGGAGTATCTGTACATAGGACGACAATGAGATGTACTCTCCATAGAGTTGGGCTTTATGGCAGAGTGGCCAGAAGAAAGCCATTACTTTCAGCAAAAAACAAAACGGCACGTTTTGAGTTTGCGAAAAGGCATGTGGGAGACTCCCAAAATGTATGGAGGAAGGTGATCTGGTCTGATGAGACTAAAATTGAACTTTTTGGCCATCAAAGAAAACACTATGTCTGGCGCAAACCCAACACATCACATCACCCAAAGAACACCATCCCCACAGTGAAACATGGTGGTGGCAGCATCATGCTGTGGGTATGTTTTTCAGCAGCCGGGATTGGGAAACTGGTCAGGGTTGAGGGAAAGATGGATGGTGCTAAATACAGGGATATTCTTGAGCAAAACCTGTACCACTCTGTGCGTGATTTGAGGCTAGGGCGGAGGTTCACCTTCCAGCAGGACAATGACCCCAAACATACTGCTAAAGCAACACTTGAGGGGTTTAAGGGGAAACATGTAAATGTGTTGGAATGGCCTAGTCAAAGTCCACACCTCAATCCAATATTAAATCTGTGGTCAGACTTTAAAGATTGCTGTTCATAAGCGCAAACCATCCAACTTGAAGGAGCTTGAGCAGATTTGCAAGGAGGAATGGGCAAAAATCCCAGTGGTAAGATGTGGCAAGCTCATAGAGACTTATCCAAAGCGACTTGGAGCTGTGATTGCCACAACAGGTGGCTCTACAAAGTATTGACTTTAGGGGGTGAATAGTTATGCACATTGACTTTTTCTGTTATTTTGTCCTATTTGTTGTTTGCTTCACAATAAAAAAAATAAAATCTTCAAAGTTGTGGGCATTTTCTGTAAATTCAATGATGCAAATTCATAAACAATCCATGTTAATTCCAGGTAGTGAGGCAATAAAACATTGAGCTAAAACTAGAGTCCATAAACACTAGAAGTATAAAAAATAGGAGTAAAAGATATGCATTTTGACATTTTTTAGAAATTAATAATATTTTTTTTACAGAAATGTTGGTTGGAAAATATGGTTTCTTATAATGAATATAAGAAAGATTGGTTAAAAGGCCCCTCAGCTTGGTCTGGGGAAATGATGGAAAAAGTGTGGGTGTAATGATTTTAGTGTTTTACAAACAGAAGAAATTGTCGCAGGTAGACTTTTAATTGTCAAAGTATGTTTTAATGATATTGTTTTTAAATGTATTCTCGTTTATGCGCCTCCAGACATGAAATAATGAAAAAACATTTTAGCAAATTTTAAATCTGTTTATTGTAAGTACAGAATGAATAGTTCTAGGATGAGATTCTAATTGTGTTTTACCAGGAGAAAAGAATAGCATACAAAGAATAGATGAAACCACAAGTGTGTTGAATGGAATGATTAAAGATTTCATCTTACAGGATGCATGGAGTGTGAGTGACGGAAAGAACGGAGGGTATACATGGAAAAATGGTAATACAATATCTCGTATTGATTTTATTTTTTTAGATAAAAGTTTTAAAATGAAGAGCTTCATTTTAGAAGATAGTGTTTTTACTGACCATAAGTTGTTTTTTTTTACAATGTGTGTGTGAATTAAATGGTACTAATAAAAAAGGAGTTATTATTAGAAATTAAATAGTACACTTCTAGAAGATGTAAATATAAAGAAAAACTTAAAAAAGGCTTATAGCGAATGGAGAAATGAGAGAGGAGATACGGATATCTGGGAATGGTGGAAGAGTGTAAAAAAGAAGATTTGTAACTTTTTTTTATTTTTTTATAAAAACAGGAAACTTTAGAGCGGCTAATCAAAGAAAAATGTATTATGAACTAACAATGAGATAACACTGCTTTTAAAATTACAGGCAAATGGTATAGAAATAGAATATTTCATAGAGGTTAAGAAAGTACTTGCTAAATTATTAAAGGAGAGTAGGATGATTATTTTTAATTCCAAAGCAAAATTTTTAGAAAATGATTAAAAATTTTAAAGATATATATATACTTTTTTTTAAATTGTGGAAAAATAAAAAAAATACAAGAATAGAATATAGCATTTTTTCTTAGAATTTTTTTTATTCAGATTAGTTTTCTTTTAAAAAAACAGATATATCTTCAGAAGGATCTTTTAAAAACTTATTTTAATAAAAATTATCAGGATTTCTTATTAAAAGTTCTTACATTTTTTAAGTTATTAAAAGTTTTAAAAAGAGGAAAACACCTGGAAATGATGGGATACCCATAGAATTTTATATAACATTTTGGAATATTTAAAAAGATTATTTTATAATTTTATAAAAAAAAATGTAATTTGGAATTAAAAATACCAACATCTTAGAAAGAAAGAGTTATTGTATTAATAATAAAAAAAATTCACTTTTCATTTTATTAACTTTATAAATTGCATATAAATGGGGGGGGGGGGTTCCAGATATAAAACAGTTTTTAAGTTTTAATTATTTACCTTTTAACCTAAAAATAGTGCTTCAGTACAATGATGGCATGTTAAGGAAATGTATCCTGTATTCTGCTGGTTTTATTTTTCATAAATATAAATTTGCAAAAGGGGTTTTAACTCAACCTTATGCTTTTACTCCCATCCCAATATATATAGATTTTTAATTATTAGAGAGTACCTTTTTTCAAATAATATTTCAAGAAAAATATGGGAGAACTTTTCAAATAAAGAACTAAGTAATTGTCAAAGAGCACTGGCGTGGGATATAGCCAGAAATAATTTATTAACATTAGAGTTTGAACATAGAAGAGGTCACGCAAATAGAGTAAAATGCCCTAGGGAATACTGCACAGCTGATGAAACACCCTTACATGTATTTTTGGAATTGTATATTTGCTCAAGAGGAGGTGTGGAGGTTGGCAGGACTACTTTTTAAATCGTTATAAAGGATGATATTTTTTAATCATGAAGTAGTTTTATATGGAAAATTTACATGCATAGATGAAGCAAAATCTTATGGGTATGGCTGGTTATGAACTGTTTTAAAGAATCAATATGGAAAATTAGAAATATTTATGTTTTTAAAAAAGAAAATATCTCCGCAAAACATTGTGCTTTTTTAGCCCTGAATTATATGTATATTTATTACTTACAAGATGTTAAAAGCCAAGGACAATATATTGTAGAAAGTTTTTTTGAATGTTAACTCGTGGAATCATATTTTAAAATTATAACTATTTATTAATACTTTTAAGATATACAAAATTATAATAAAAAATATATTTTAAATAAGTTTTCAATCTTTTTTACCTAGTTTAATGTATGATATTGTATTAATGGTAACAGTTTTAGCAATATAAGAAAAGTAAATGAGCACTGTAAAGCTTTGTCAAGTAAACTTTTTGTGCCAAGAGGTTTTCAACTGACAATATGAAGTAAAAAGATTTCACCTTAGAGAAAGAAAAGTGTTCTGCACAGTAAGGGTGGTTAAATTGTGCAATTTGTCTGCCAAAGGAGGTGGTGACTGCGGATTCGATAGATAACTTTAAAAGGGTATTGAAAATATTTCTAAACTAGCGATTTGCCCATCAAAAATGACGGGGCAATAAAATTTGAAGTCATGGGAATGCTGTTTGACATATAATTGAAACCGTTTTGTACTGTAAGGACCTTTTGGTGCTCATCGCATGCCTTGCAATGTGCGCCTTTGGCGCTCATTGCGAGCCTTGGTCCTCAGAGTGATATATATTCCTATGTATATGTAGTTGAGTAATAATGAATGATTTGTTAAATCAATTAATATACTTTAATTATTTATAATTGATATATGCAGCGAGCAATAGGCTGAAGAGCTAACAATCTGTTTGTATTTTGCGTCTGCATAGAATATACATTGTGAGTGTTGGTGCCCTGCTTATAAAGTGTAATGAATGTTTGAAGTGTGCGTCTAAATAGGCTGCGTGCGCGAGGTAAAGCCGTTGGTTTATTGTGTAAAGCGGCATTGTATAGTCGTAATGTTGTTAATGTGGTACGCGTCTCGTGAGCATTTTCCGGCTTTTGTAATAGTGTATGTTGTAGGTCGTAGTCTGATGTGAAAAGTGATACGTGGTTTGGCAGTGTTTTGCACGGTCTGGGGTCGTATAGCCTCGTTTTCATTTTTTCGGCGGCAATTGTTTCCTCGCTTAGGTGATTTTCGAGTGGCGAAAATCATCTAAATCTAGTGAAATTTGCCTTCCACCTCACTCACGTTCTGGCTGTTGCCCCGTGCAGTCTGTGATGTTTTTGTCATTTTTTGGGGTGTATTTAGTGTGTTTTTCTATTTTTTTGCTTTTCGTCGTTCGGGCACTAATCTCTTCATTTTTTCAGTTTTTTTTTCTAAGTCTCGAAGTTGTGAACTGCTTGCACGCCAAGGCGATCCGCGCTCATGGAGTGTTTTTGGGCTAAGTCCCACGAGTTGTAGTCGGTTAACAGCTTTCCTCGCTTCACAACGGTTTAACGGCTCTCCTCGCAAGCGTGACGACGTCTTGCAGTTTGACAACTATTATATGTGATACAAAGGGCATTCAGAATTATCCTGGATAATTAGAGAGGGAGTATTGATCCAGGGAGGAATCCGATCACCAGTATCTGGGATCAGGAAGGAATTTTTTTTTTCCCTTTTGAGACAATTGGCAATGTTTTTTTTGTTTGCTTAACAATTATTTATTCCACATATTGCCCATCAGGGGAGATCTAAAAAGGTTGAACTTGATGGACTAAAAGTCTTTTTTTCAACCTCAATTACACTGTAAGTATGTAACTGCTAGGCATCCACATTTACAATATCCATGATGGATTTTTCTAATATTTATTTTAAGTTTTATTTTTCATGGATCCATATGTCCTTTTAGATATATTTTCCAAAGTATAATGTATCGATATCGAGGGTTTCTTTCCAATCTCCTAGAAACAGATATTTTTGTTCATTATATATTGTATCATTCATTCTTTACTAGTAATAATATTAAAATATACTTGCTGCTTAAAGGACTAGGTTTTCTACTATTTTTTTAAGACTTATTCATTACTCATTTTTTTTGTTCTTTTGCAGGAAAAATGCATTATGTTAAAGAAAAACTGAAATGTCTTATTTATAGCATACTAACTTAACAAAGTGCAAAATGTTTTTACAAAGTTTAAAACAAATAATAAAGCTCTTAATTGTTAACTGTTGGGTAAGATTTTTTTTTTGACAGTATTATGAATTTTGGAAGAATCGTGCGATCCTGAATATTGGTAAGACATCTGGAAGCACCAGTACATCAGGAATATCACTTACCCCCTAAAAGAGTGTAATCACTGAGGTCTAGGGATTGACTGTAGTCGGTAGTGGGACTCTGGAAGGAATATCCCCAAAACACCAATAATTCTACAATTACCTGTCAGAGCTTTCCCCATTGGCTAATTCATAACTTCCGGGGTTGTCGGACTCAGACTGATTAGCTGATTGGTTGAACACCCAGAGCCCCATTCAATTCAGGTTTCGGGCGATTTGAAGGCCCATAAGTGAGATTGCAAGATAATTTGCTCATTAATTGGCGTCTTTTTGCGGGCTCCGAACGGCTTCAGAGTTATGGCCCTGAAAATATTGTGATGGTTAAGCCCGTAACTTAAAGCCTCCAGAAGCCTTTGAGCTTTCAATTTCGCAAGGCTAAAATCGCAAATCGCTATTCGGTTGTTCAATTTCCTCAAACCCGCAAATGTTTTCACACCCGTAAATGGCAAATGAAGGAGAAAATCCCACGAGTGCTAGAGAGGACACACAAGGGGGATAAACACCTATTTGTAGCACTGTAAATGCAAATAAAAAATCAGTACTGCACTGTAAATAACGGGGAAAGCGATCAAAGACATTAGAATTAATTGCACAACAGTCTCAAGCCCGCAAATCGACAGGAAATTACATTTATTTTTAAGTTTCATTGCAGGGTTAAATCGATCTTAGGTATCAATGAGATAATACATATCAGGCCACCCACATGGACTAGAACAGTATTGGCATTCATTTTCATAATTCGTTATTTTGAGTGTTTGCGAGTCTGATCGCATATCGGACCCCTGAATCTAACTGATTGACATGTAACCTCCATGTTTTACTGCCATAATAATGACAGTCTCATTTTCTATCGACTGTTTAGAAATGGGAGGTTACGGGCTTGCTTAATTGATCATGTTCTTGCCCTGAACTGCTACGAACCAGTGCATGGTTTACGGTTTTGGCATTGGGCCTTAACTTGCGGGCTTGAGCAATTGAATAGCATTACAACCGGAGACGAACAGGAGCCCGCAACACACCCGCAGACATTTGTCCGTCTGCGATCAAGTTGCAGGCTTGGAATTGAATGTGGCTCCCACAGTGGCAACCATTCGGTAACTGGCTGTAGCGGCGCTACTGTGATTGAATGCTGGGAAGAGGAGCAGGAAATTCAAATTAATACTGTGTTGCAACTGGATTGGACAGCTAAAAAATGACCCGCCAAAGCCAGTGCTGTGGAGATTGGTCAGCAAGCGAGCGTGAGAGATGCAAAACTGCTACTCTAACCCCCACAAAGTGATAGAGTCTTCCTGGAACATGTACTGACTGTAGAGATGTATTTCCAGGGTCCAAAACCCTCTTTATTCCACAGGAAAGATCTTCTTCCAGTGCGTACTGGTGAGCTGTCCCGCGCTGAGTAGACTTTCTTCACTTGACGATCACAGTAGCCCCCCATGGGTTGTGGAGCAGGAACCCATGTCGCCAAAACATCTATTTAGTGCTGTTGAAACACGGCTACTTTACATAGCTATATATATATATATATATATATATATATATATATATACTGTATATTGTCAGGAGAACCCGAGAGGGGACTCGTACAGAAGGCTTCTTTTACACTTAATACTAAATAGCTGTCAACAAATTGTTTACCCGTAATACACATTGATAAACACTGCTAAATATTCATATTTAAATATAATATGGTTATGTGTCAGACTATCTCATATCATGTTAAAGGTCCTGAGACATGCTCAGATTTCATCCTGGCGTGGCAGATTTTACGCACTGTATGTGTGCGGGTATCCAGTGTCTGTTTTAAAAATATACCAAATGTACTAAGTCAAGGAGACCATGCTAACTGTAAATATCTAATTACATAAGTAACGCTGGCATATTTGCCTGTACAGAAATCATGCTGTGTGAAAATCACGTTACCCATGTTGATTACTATTTTGTTTATATCACATATAATAGTTGTCAAACTACGAGACGTCGTCACGATTTGCGTGGTGCGTACGATTTAGGCAATGAGCGCCAAAGGAGCTCATTGCTTGCAAGCCTCGCAGCACTGCGCACATCGCCTGTGAGCCTCACATAGCGAGGCGAGCCGTTAAGGCACTAAAACTCCCAGCACAATAGCGATGAGCTCTATGCCTTCTCGCCTCACAAAGCGAGGCGAGCAGTGAAGACAATGAAACATGACTTAGGACTTAGCCACCAAACACTTAGTAAACGCAGGATTGCCAGATTGCAAGCAGTTGACCAACGCGGGACTTAGAAAAAAAACATCACACACAGCATGGGGGAACAGCCAGGATGTCGGGAGTGAGGTGAAACGAAAATTTAAGTTGTTTTGGCCAAGATTCGTCACTTGAAAAGCGAGAAAAAAAATGTCCGCCAAACCCAATTGAAACGAGGCTACATGACCCAGACCGCGCAAAACACTGCCAACCGCTTAGCACTTTCACACAGGAACGTACAAGGTACAAAATACACTATTACACAGGAGAAAAAAACCACAAGATACGAAATAAACGGCCGAACCACGAAAACAAAATAACACAAAAAACAACAAAATAAAAATACAACAAAAACATCACACACAGGGAACAGCCAGGACGTCTGGGAGTGAGGTGGAACTCGAATTTAAATCGATTTGGCCACTAAGAAATCGCCTAAGGGAGAAAAAAAATGGCCGCCAAACAAAATGAAAACAAGGCTACACGACCCTGCACCGCGCAAAACACTGTCATCATCACTAATGTACTATTCATTGTTTGTACTTCTGTACTTTGTAAGGTGGAGGGATTCTATCACTCCTAGCCCACCATATGTGAAACGGGATATATATATATATATATATATACTAGCAACTCAAAAATGACGGGGCAATACAATTTGAAGCCATGGCAAAGCTGTTTGCCACACAATGTAAAGCTTTTGCTCCTCTAAGGACCTTCGGCGCTCATTGTGAGCCTCTCACCTTGTGTCCTTCAAGTTTCATGCTTTGCAACAATCATCTTCGGCGCTCATCGCAAAGACAGATATATAAGTACAGTGTTAAATATACATTTTTTTTTTAGTGCAGTGTAAAATTAGAAAATGTTTTCAGCATAATAAAGTGATTTAAATATGTAACTGCTTTGAGAGTCCTATCACTGGCAGCCAATGAGCAGTAATCCAGATATATGTAACTGCAGTGTAAAATGTAAAAAAAAAATTTGTGCAGTGGAAAGTATAATTTTTTATTTTTCCATTACTAATTAACAATCATTAAATTAATGTACGTTAATGATGCATTAGGAATGAATAAATATATTAGGAAGTGCGAAGCATTAATGTATTCATAAAGTCACGGCAGTGTAAAATATGCTATTTAGTGTTTTTTAATTTTTTATATATATTTTTTTAATAATATTTAATTGGTAATTAATTAATTACTAAATTAATATACTTTACCTATTTCTAATTAACATATCCAGCAATCAATATCCTGAAGAGCTAACAATCTCTTTTTATTTGCGAATGTGCAGTTGGACTGTTGCTGACCTGAGAAAGTGTCAGCAATGTGCCAAGTGTGCAGTGTAAATAGGCTGCGTGTGCCAGGGCAAACCGTTTGTTTAGTTGTGTAAAGCAATATTTTAGATTTGTAATGTTATTAGTTGCAAGTTAGTGTTGTAAAATGGCGGCGATTGTCTATGTGTTTTACGCGTCTCGCAAGCATTTTTTGTCCTTTCTAATAGTGTATTTTGTACCTTGTACGTTCCTGGGTAAAAGTCGTACGTGCCTGGCGGTGTTTTGCGCAGTTCGGTGTTGTGTAGCCATGTTTTAATTTTTTTTTCGGCCACCCTTTTTTTTCTCGCTTAGCCGACTTTCGAGTGCTAAAACTTGGCAAATTTGGCTTAAATTCTCATGCAACCTCACTCCCATACGTCCTGGCTGTCCCCCTATACTGTGTGTGATGTGTAATGTGATTGTGTGTTTTGATTTGCGCGGTTTTGCAGCCTAAGGCAATCCCGCGTTTCCTAACTGCTTGGAAGCTAAGTCCCGCATACTTCAATGCCTGAACTGCTTGCCTCGCATTATTGCCTAAGTCCCGCGTGTTTCAATGCCTCAACTGCTCGCCACGCTTTGCGAGGCTCGCAGGCGATGAGCTCCTTCGGCACTCATCAGCTAAGTGCTCCGAGCTCGGAAACGTGACAACGAATCGCAGTTTGACAACTATAATATGTGATATATATTATATACCCATACTATATACACCTATACATCAATATATACATGAAAAAATAGAGCACTGTAGTCCACAGTGATATCTTTCAAGTTGGACAAATATCTCACTAAGAGTTCTAAGCCTCTTATGGTGTAATAAAAACAAAATTGCATTAAATTCTGATAATGTTTTAGAAAACCCAAGTTTATATTAAGTCCAGTATTTTTAGTGTGGAAGAATGTGATCATCCTTATTTCAAATGCTTTGCTCTCTTGGATGTTTTTACATTTTCCTCTGAGTATTTTGAGTTTTAAGTCTTGGATGGAATGATCATTCTGGCTAAAATGGAGTCCTACTGGGCTACATTAACTGTCTCCATTATGTTTTTTTTTTTTTTTAATACCTGTGTAAATTCATCCTTAAATGCATTTTTTGGCCGGTTTCTCCAATGTAACAGCATGTGTCACATATATTACATTGTATTATATAAACCACATTGGACAATGTACATGAATACGATCATTTGATGTTATAGGTTTTGTTGTTATGGGTGACTATATCATCATTACAAATGTGTTGGCATAGTTTAAAGGCACGCACGTTTGTTACAAGGTTTAGTTCCATTTTTTTGTATTCCATTGTTAAAAGGCTGGGAGGTTTTGGGAATATATATTTTAATTCATTATCTTTAATTAGTAATGGTTGTAAATCTTTGATTATTTTCCGAATTTTCTCCAAAATTAGATGGTATGTGGTCACTAGGTATAGGGTATATAGGTACTAGGTACGAGGTATACGTGAAGTAGTTTATTTTGTATTGTACTTTAATATGTGTTCACGGGGTATTTTGATGGCAGTGGTTATTTTTGGGGTTATAATACAGGGTTTGTAACCCTTTTGTTTGAAAGATTCAGACAGTGTTTTTACATTTTTAGGCTGGTCTCCAGTGTTTGAGCATATCTGATGGCATCTAATAGCTTGATTATGGATGATGGCTTGTTTGGTGTGGGAGGGATGGAAACTGGAGCTGTGTAGGTAATTACATCTGTCTGTGAGTTTCATATATAAAGATTAGTGGAGAGTGCCATTTGGTGATGGATGTAGTAGTGTCTAGAAAGTTTACGTGTTTTGTGGAGAAATCCATTTTAATTTTTATAGATGAATGGAAGGTGTTGAATGAATTATGAAAGTCTCTGAATTTGCTTTCTCCTTCTGTCCAGATGATGAACAGATCATCTATGTAACAATAGTATTTGTATGGTTTGTAAATGGATACAGATAAGAATGTTTCTTCTAGATTGGCCATAAATAGATTTGCGTATTGTGGAGCCATTTTGGTACCCATGGCAGTCCCCATCATTTGTAGGTAGGTATCTTGGTTAAAAGTAAAATCGTTGGGGGTAAGGATATATTCTATTAGTTTAACAATAATATAAGACATTTGTCCGATAGAAAAGGTATCAAATTGTATTGCAATACTCATTATTAATCAATATATATATATATATATATATATATATATATATATATATATATATATATATAATTGCTAAATTACTATATATATATATATATATATATATATATATATATATATATATATAAAATAATAATATTAATAGGGAGCACCCAAACCAAGCTTTACAGATGAGAACTGGCTCTAGGAACCAATAGAAAATGAGAATGTCCTTATTATAATGAGTGAGAACAAGTGCCTTAACTGCGGCAAGAAACCATTATTATATAATTTTTTTATATATTCAGATTTTTAAAATTTAATAGATGTGATCATTGTATTTATAGAGTCAATATAATTATAAATGTCTATTTTGTGTTTGTTTATATATATATATATATATATATATATATATATATACATACACATATAAAATACATTAGAGCATTTGTTCCCAGGCAATGTGGTTTCCTTATACTGGGTTGAGGGTTCTTCATGTTGTATAATGAAACAGACAAAATAATACAATATCATATTTTTTAATTACACATATGCTTATATTGGACTGTTAAATGTCAATTAATGAGGAACATTCATCATTGCTTTTTGGTGCTGTGCTGTCTCTTCAACTGCTGCTGCGACACTCAGCAATGGGTTAAAAAACATTTGTGGTCTTCGGTACCCGTAATATTTTCTTCAGTTTTTAGTAGTTACGTCAGTGCCCTATTTAGCGAGTGATCTGTAAGTTCTTATTAGCATCGGGTTTTGGTGTAAACGGCAGAGTAACTCGTAATATTTTATCCTTTCCAAAAATCTATGGGGGATGTGGGATTAACATAGCTAGGTACTTTTACTTTTAAACCTGCTGTAATTTTGAGATAAAGGGATTAACATAGGGGCCATAGTTCTGAAGATTTCAGCGCTCTGTAATCATCAGAACTAAATTATATGCAGTTTGTAGAAGGCATATATAAACTATATAAGGGTTGACCTTATCCTAAATCTTATCTATTCAGCAAATATGACCACTACCAGAAAGCCTAGAATTTGTTCTTTGGTGAGATTGGATTGAACAAGCATCGTGCATTGTAAGATAGAATTTAAAGACATAAAATGGAAGCCAAAATGGAGCATGACTGCGGATGGCCTACTCTATGTTTCACTTTATAAATCTGTTTTAGTTGTTTAATTTAGTTTATAATTTTTGTTTTCAAATTCAGTTTTGATATAAATGTAGTGTTTTGTTTCACTTAGAGTTAGGAAATAGTTAATCAAATGTACTAATTATATATTTTTTAAAATATGTTCATGTCTTTGAAAATGTATTTTGTTAAATAATTACTGTATATACTCGAGTATAAGCCAACCCGAGTTTAAGCCAAGGCACCTATTTTACCACAAAATACTGGGAAAAATTAGTGACTCGAGTATAAGCCGAGGGTGGGAAATGTGCTGCCCCCATGTGTCCCTCTTGTGCCCTCTGTGTCCCCCTCTTGTGTGCCATTTTCTTGTGTCCCCCCTCTCTCTCCTCTGTGTCTCTTCTCCCCTCTCCCTCCCCCGTGTCTCTTCCCCCTCTCCCTTCCCTTTGTCTCTTCCCCCCTCCCTTATCACCCTCCTCAACCCCCCTCCTCATTCTCAACCTCCCTCCTCAACCCCCTCCTCATCCTCAACCTCCCTCCTTAACCCCCCTCCTCATCCTCAACCTCCCTCCTCAACCCCCCTCCTCATCCTCAACCCCCCTCCTCATCCTAAACCCCCTGTCCTCATCCTAAACCCCCCGTCCTCATCCTAAACACCCGTCCTCATCCTAAACACCCATCCTCATCCTAAACACCCATCCTCATCCTCAACCCCACTCCTCAACCCCACTCCTCAACCCCCCTCCTCAGCCCCCCTCCTCAGCCCCCCTCCTCATCCTCAACCTCCCTCCTCATCCTCAACCTCCCTCCTCATCCTCAACCTCCCTCCTCATCCTCAACCGCCCTCCTCATCCTCAACCGCCATCCTCAACCTCCCTCCTCATCCTCAACCTCCCTCCTCAACCTCAACCCCCCTCCTCAACCTCAACCCCCCTCCTTAACCTCAACCCCCCTCCTTAAACTCAACCCCCCTCCTTAACCTCAACCCCCCTCCTCAACCTCAACCCCCCTCCTTAACCTCAACCCCCCTCCTCAACCTCAACCCCCATCCTCAACCCCCATTCTCAACCCCCCCATCCTCAACATCCCCCCATCCTCAACATCCCCCCATCCTCATCCTCAACCCCCCATCCTCATCCCCATCATCATCCTCAACCCCCATCTTCATCCTCAATCCCCCATCTTCATCCTCAATCCCCCATCCTCAACCCCCCATCCTCATCCTCAACCCCCCATCCTCATCCTCAACCCCCCATGCTCATCCTCAACCCCCCATGCTCATCCTCAACCCCCCCATGCTCATCCTTAACCCCCCCATCCTCATCCTCAACCCCCCCATCCTCAATCCTCCATCCTCAACCTCAATCCCCCATCCTCATCCTTAACCCTTCCTCCTCAACCTCAACCCCAACTCCTCAACCTTAACCCCCATCCTCAACCTTAACCCCCATCCTCAACCTTAACCCCCATCCTCAGCCTTAACCCCCCCATCCTCAACCTTAACCCCCCCATCCTCAACCTCAACCCCCATCCTCATCCTAAACCCCCGCATCCTCATCCTAAAACCCTCTCCTCACTTTACCCCTTTAAATACCACCCCCTCTCCCTTTCCCCTCACTTACCTCCATCTGCAGCTGTTCCTCCGCTCTTCCACGCTCCTTTCTGCGTCTTGCCCCGGCCAATGCTAATGACGTGGCGCGCATGTGACGTCATTAGCATATGCCAGGTCCCGATGCAGGAAGGAGCGGAGGAGCAGCTGCAGATGGAGGTAAGTGAGGGGAGAGGGGGAGGTGTTTAGAGGGGTAAAGTGAGGAGTGGGGTTTAGGATGAGGAGGGGAGAGGGAAAGAGACACAGGGGGGTTAGAGAGACACGGGGGGGTTAGAGAGACACAGGGGGTTAGAGAGACACGGGGGTGGGGGGGGGGAGAGTGACTCGAGTATAAGCCGAGGGGGCCCTTTTCAGCCTTAAAAAAAGGGCTGAAAAACTTGGCTTACACTCGAGTATATACGGTAATTGAATGTCATCAATCAGTTGAATCTCAATTAAATCTGCTTGGTCATTGTTCGTTTATTTGTTTTTTATTTTAAACCTGTATCGGTAATGAGGAATAAAAATTAAACTTGCTCCACAGTCAGTGATGGCCCTAGTCTGTATTTGATTCCAATTCCAACTGTTCAAGAATAGGCATAATTAGTTGAATGTTGGAATGAACCGGCAGAGGAGCAAAATGTGAATGAGAAGTGGGAAGGGTTGTACCCTCTGCAAGACCTCCACATTGAACAGGAAAACATAATGTCTTCAGGTTTGCCATAATATAATACGTTTTCTTTTCTGTTGGGTCTTTCCAGTGGTGGTAATTGAGTTCTGGCTGCTTCAGTCTGTATAGATTCTTTAAGTTCTGCAGATTCAGGCTCATGTTCAGATGCTTTCTGTCTTTAGTTTCTGATTTATCTCTTTAACGAGGGTGATGAAATCACCCATAGGTTCAGGAGTGAGCATCCTGGTTAATTCATCCTTTACAAATTCAGACAGGCCTAAGCAGATCTAGTGTTCTGTACCAGCTGTCTTCCCTGTTGGATGCGACATGTCTATTATGACTAAATTAGTTGTTAATACATTTTGATTTATTGGCAACTGTCATCCTTTCTTGGATCAAGGTGAATGCTACCACACCATTCTTCAAAATGTCAGCAAAAACCATCCTTGATATATGCAGCACATTTCATAAAATATTTTATTTTTAATATCTAAAAATCCCTCTAATGATTATGTTGATGCCCCCAGGGCTACCTACACAGGCACATCATACCCCCAATCAGCATGGAGCATTTGGGAATCAGTTTTAACTCTTTACAAACCTGCTCTGTCTTCCTTAGCCAATAGGAGAGCACTGATGTCAGCCCCAAAGTCACTGCTGGGGTGTGACCCGCCTGCCTGCTTCCTGCTGCAGTGTCTGCTCTCTGCTTTGTTACTGGGCCCCGCGAACACCAATGATCATTACAGACAGAGATCTGCCCTTACAACCTCAGTTCTTGTTCTAAGCATGCAAGAAGCCACTGAAGCGAAGATTGATACAATGTATTAGCCTGCTTCTGATTAGGCACAACTAAATATGAATCTTATGCTAATTTAAGTGGGATTTTCTAGAGGCGTACACCATCAAATGCAACTGCCAAAAACCATAAGAAATGTTGCTAATTTTAAGGTAAGCAACGTTTATTTTGGGATTTTTTTCATACACTACTAACTATCAGATGTATTCATAATCCAGGAAACCTAGACATGCCTTTCAGTAATAAATTAATATTTCTGAATAAGATGTTGCCTTGTGAAGTCATTGACCGGGGTTCAGTATATGTTCATCATACAGATATTTTGTTAGTTTATTTCAGTAATGTTTGACCTGTGTCCATGGCCAGATTACCCATTAGGCACACTAGGCAGATTTTTTTTGAGCTTAAAACCCCTTAAAAATACTTTTTCGCCTTAAAAATAAAATACTGCAGTTCACAGACATAGAAAAGTTTAAATAATATGGCCCACCATCAAATGCATCTGATAAACAAGTAATAATTTGGCGTATGTATGAGTAGAGTATGTGTTGTTAAATTGGCTGCTATAGGGAAATGTCTATGACTTGCTTGTAAAGCAAGAGAGCAATATACACTCACAGAAAAGGGGAATATGGGTGCGATATCTTTCGCACGCACCCACAGAAACTCCTCCACTTCATTGCCTAGGGGCTCCAAAAAGGTAGATCCGGCACTACCTGTGTATCAGTTTGTCATAAAGTGATGCTATTTGGTTTTATAGTTAATCTTCAATAAACAGTATATACAAATAGAAAAAGTATAGATGACCAAATAATAATAATATAGTTTGTATTATTATCTGCTTAATTGGGGACTGAACAATTAGTAATATACACCAAATTACATTAGTATCCTGTAACTAATAATTCTAGTTATCTTGTGTGTGATATCTTTTGTCATTTTATTTTTATAGTGTTCATCACTGCTAGGATTTTGCTGAGTATTAGTTTGTTGATAATGTCAATGCACCATTAAAAAACTCCTGACTAAATGAAAAAGGCCTTGGAAATCATATTAAAGTCCAAAGCTTCCCTGCTGCATAATGCATTGTTAAGCAAGAATCTTCTAACTGCCTACCATAATATATATATATAGCTATACTTTGAGCAATGCTATGGGAATTTATATGATCCATCAAAACACAAATTATTCATTTTCCCTGCAATGGGTTGCATTTACTTATCATAGAGATCGAACTGGAAGAGAACAAACAAAGGATTATTTTCTGAAGTGATGTTATAGGTAGTGGGGTCAATAAAGGTGAGCAATGATAATGTATATAATATTTGTATTTCTTGAATATAGGACTGATATTAATATTAAAGTTAAAATACTTTGTTTAGGACAGACCCTCTGCATATTTTGGGCCACAAGATGTGCACATTTCTACATGAATGTAGCCATTCTTGCTTCTCATATTCCAAGAAGCGGCCTCCTATATGGACAGCATCAGAATCAGTGGTCAATCAGATCTGTGTGAGGGGCTGTTTATAATAATTTTCTCAAGAATAATTAAATATCTTCAACAGTAGCAAGGTGAGCTGTACTGAAAAATTCCATGGAATCTTGAAGTGGGGAAAAGAAAAGAATGTCGGGCACGGAGGCAGCTCCTGATTGGCTGGGAGAGTGGAGGAGGGACTTCCGCCCGTTTCGCTGGCTTCCTCCTTCACTCTGCTCCGGCCATTGCCAGGATTTTCCCTCCCTCCCCGACCCAAGTTAGTTAAGAAAGTTGGGTTGGTCTAAAACAAAAAAAAAAAAATATATATATATATATGTATATATAGTTATATTTTCCTTGTGTTATAGGAGAGGAATTGAGTAGGAAGTGTGTAATGTGGCACGTTGTATCAAAATTAGCTTTCTTGTTTTGTTTGATGTTGGTATCTCACGGCGGGAGGTGAGTTGCCCGGCCAACTGGCTTATGTGGACATTGCTCTGCCTCATGGGCGTGCTTGGTAAAGCCCTGGGTGCAGGCCAGTCCTGGCCGGGCTCCTTCCCCATTATTTTAATTAAGGAATGTTATGTTAATTACAGTAATTATGTTTAAGTTATGGATTATGTTAATCCAGTTGGTTAATAAAGCTGTGGCCTGTGTTACTCCCAAATTGGTGTCAGTCGTTATTTCACAAGCTAATGGTTCTTGCTGGGGTCATGAGGAGGAAGAGGAGGGAAATAGTAAATAAAAGCTAAGACTAGAATCTAGAATCAAACTAAGGAATTAGGTGATTTGAAAAATTAAGACTTCTCAAATTTGTGTTTCATTGCAGTTTTGAGTGAAAATGGTTCTTCATGTCAAGGAACCCTGGCCAACACAGCATGCTTACCTTACCCTGACCCCAATGTGTGAATAAGTCTTAAGACCTCACTACTACACTCCATTGCTTGTAAAAAATAAAGGGAGTGCCTGACGTCATGGCCATTGAAGGAGTTTTGTTTTCAAGATTCAACATTGCATGTTTGGTCACAGGGTTATCATTATAGGGTGTCCTGATCGCCTCATCCCTATTTACTCATGAAATAATGTCTAACTACTCTATGTGTATTGTGGATGATTATATTTCAAAGGAATTCCTTTAGTTAAGGCCTTGTATGACTCTTTGTAGGTTTTAAGGCCTAATGTATGTGTGTACGTAAGTGGTAATAGAAATTGTTTAAAAATACTATAAACCAGGGGTCCTCAAACTACGGCCCGCGGGCCACACCCAGCCCGCCAGGGTCCTGAACCCGGCCCCACCTGCCCCTTCCCCCAGACCCCTACGTCTCTTTGTGTCTCCACAGCTGCAGCCCCTGCTGACACCTCCTAGTCATCTGACTAGGCAGAGCAGGGGCTGACCCAGGAAGGAGCCACCAGGGGGAGGAGCCACCCACCGGCAGCATGAAGGATAGGTAAGGTGAGGGGGTTGTGAGGGAGAGATACAGACATATAGACAGACAAGGGCGAGTGAGGTAGAGAGACAAGGGGAGTGAGGGAGGGAGAGTGACAGACAGACAAGGGGGAGTGAGGGAGAGAGAGAGAGACAAGAGAGAGACAAGGAGGAGTGAGGTAGAGAGACAAGGGGAATGAGGGAGAGCGAGAGATAGACAGACAGACAAGAGGGAGTGATCGAGCGACAGACAGACAGACAAGGGGGAGTGAGGTAGATAGACAAAGGGAGTGATGGAGAGAGAGAGAGACAGACAGGCAAAGGGGAATGATGTAGAGAGGCAAGGGAAGTGAGGGAGAGAGAGAGAAAGACAGAAAAGGGGGGGTGAGGTAGAGAGACAAGGGGAGTGAGGGATAGAGAGAAAGACAAAGGGGAGTGAGGTAAAGAGACAAGGGGAATGAGGGAGAAGAGAGACAGACAGGCAAAGGGGAATGATGTAGAGAGGCAAGGGAAGTGAGGGAGAGAGAGAGTGAGAGAGAGAGAAAGACAGACAAGGGGGGGTGAGGTAGAGAGACAAGGGGAGTGGGGAATAGAAAGACACAGGAAGACATACAAGGGGGGGTGAGGGAGAGAGACAATGGTAGTGAGGAAGAGAGAGAGATAGACAGACAAACAAGGGGGGTGAGAGAGAGACAGATGGACAGACAAGGGGCAGTGAGGTAGATAGACAAGGGGAGTGAGTGAGGGAGAGAGACAAGAGAGTGAGGAATAGAAAGACAGACAGACAAGGGGGAGTGAGGTAGAGAGACAAGGGAGTGAGGAATAGAAAGACAGACAAGGGGGCGTGAGGTAGATAGACAAGGGGAGTGAGTGAGGGAGAGAGACAAGAGAGTGAGGAATAGAAAGACAGACAAGGGGGAGTGAGGTAGAGAGACAAGGGAGTGAGGAATAGAAAGACAGACAAGGGGGAGTGAGGTAGAGAGACAAGGGAGTGAGGAATAGAAAGACAGACAAGGGGGCATGAGGTAGAGAGACATGGGCAGTGAGGGAAAGAGACATGGGGGGAGAGAGGAAGGAAAAGATAGAAAGGAGAGAGAGGAGGGAGGGAGATGGACAGAGACAGAGAGAAAGTAGAGATAGGGATGGAGAGAGAAATGGAGATAGGGAGGGGGAGAGATAAAGATGAAGAGGAGAGAGAGAGAAGAAAGAGGGAGAGCGAGAGAGAAGGGAGAGGGAGGTGTAGATATAATGAAAGGAGAGAGAGGGGGATGAGAAAGGAGAGAGAGATGAAGGAAGATAGAGCGGGAGAGAGAGAGAGAAGGGAGAAGGAGAGAGAGACGGGAGAGGGAGAAGGGGGAGAAATGGAGAGAGACAGAAGGGAGGAGAGGAAGAAGGGAATGACAGAAGTTAAAAGGAAAGGGGAGAAGGAGAGGGAGAAAGTGAGAAGGAGAGAGAGCAAGAAGGGAGATGGAGAAAAATTGGAAAGAGGAAACAGGGAGAGGGAAAAGAGAAAGGGAGTAGTAGAGAGAGGGAGAAGGGAGAGAGAGAAGTAGAGAGAGGAAAAAGAGAGAAGGGAAAAGGAAAGATAGGAACAAGGGACAAGGGAGAGAGAATGAAAAGAGAGGCAGAAGTAGCAAGAGGGAGAGCAAGGGTGAAGGAGAGACAGAAGAGAGGGAAAGGGGAGAGGAAGAGGGAGTAGGGAGATGATAATGAGAGAGAGGGAAGAGGGAGAAGGGTGCGAGAGAAGCAGAGAGAGGGAGAGAGAGAGAGGAAAAAGGGACACGGGAGAGAAAGAAGGGAGAGGGATAAGTAGCAAGAGGGAGAGGAAGGGAGAAGGCGAGATAGAAGAGAGGTTATAGGGAAAAGGAAGACGGAGAAGGGACGAAAAAAGGGAGGGATATATATATACTGTATAGGAACTTTTTCATATTTTTTCAAACTATAGTCCGGCCCCCAACAGTGTCTGAGGGACAGTGAACTGGCCCCCTGTTCAAAAAGTTTGAGGACCCCTGCTATAAACCAATAACTGCCTATGTATAATATTTTCCTTATTATTATTAGGTGGAGTCACCAATGAACTATAGGCCCCAAATCATAACATAAAAGACATATTTAAGTTTCCCTGTTCTTAACTTTTTCTTATCTAATACACACTGCTTATATCAGACACACACATTACATTGATTCATTCTGTACATTCACAGATTTATTCTATTTACAAAAAAAAAATGTTTCCAATGTTTAAAAAATGTTTCCACGCCCTCAGGGCTGCTTACATAGGCACCTGGTACCAACCAATAGAAACACTGCATTCAAGTACCTTTTTTTTTTTTTTTAACTTTTTACTAACCTTCAAGCCAACAGCAGCACAGGGCAGAAATTCAGAGCAGCACTGCTTGAGCTGCTTTCTTGTGATGAGGAAAATTACTACACATCCCAAGATGCTCTGCTGCACAGTTTGAATCCCCAGACATTGCAACAATTGGCCACAACAATTTTTTTTATTTTTATTCTAATGTAGCTTGGATTGTCAGGGGCATTCCTTCTCAAAATCAACTGCCAGAAAACTGAACATATTAGCAATTTTTAAGGTAAGCTTGTTAATGTTTACATACACTACTAATTCTTCTGCATTCATAATCCATTAAACTTCTATATAACTTAAAAGGACTGCTGCATGAGTGCATGTACAAGTAAAGCTCATATGTTTGTTTGCTGAGCACAACCTATTGAAAACCGTATACAAGTTAAAATAAGTATAAAACGTTTTTTTTCTATGTGTTTAAACTGTCTGCTTTCTCCTCAAGCAGAGCTGTGTATCTCCTCCTACCTGTGATTATCAAGAGACATGGTCAGCTCTGTGTGTGGCCTGAACTATCATGGGGCTTGGAAGCACATGGGCTTATGTCACTGGTCTTGCCCCATGACTTCATTAGCTCTCCCCAACTGTCTACATAGAGGTAATAGATCTATTGTAACTTGCTTGCAGCTGCTCCATAGGCTCCATCCTGTGACAGTGCATGAGACATCCTAGCCTTGCCCTCTTTACAAAAGCAGATGCCATTTTGTCACTTGCCTTTCATTGAACATTTATTTCTGTTTTTACACATGAATACATATTCTGCGGGTTCCCTGGTGGTCCAGTGGTTAGGATTTGGTGCTTTCACTGCTGTGACCTGGGTTTGATCACCCTGAAGCCAAACTGATTTGGATTTGGTCTGTACTTGAATGAATGGGAGGCCTGTTAGCAATGCCAGTAGCTGTATGCCGTAGCCCACTGGAGAAGGAACTGGCAACCAACTCCAGTATCTCTGACATCAAGTGGATCAGAATGACCATGGACATAAAGATGTGCCTGGTGTTTTACTGACCGTGAGGTCACAGAGAGTCGGAAAGAACTGAGCGATGCAAAACAAAAAACATATTGTGCAATAGTTCTTTGTCACAAGTGAATAGAACAAAATAGTATCAATATTTTAATTAATGCTTACATTAAACACTTAAATACTTACATATATGTCTGTAAATATATCTAAATAAATACGTGTATATCTTTAAAACATTCTATAAACATTTTTTATAATTATCTTCAAGTAGTCATTTGTATCTGTATTCTAAATCCTCCTGCTAGTAATGCTCCTATTTTTAGTTAAAGAAATAATGATTGTAGGCACCTTAATGTTGTTTGGGCTGGAGTTCTTCTGATGTGGACATGTCTGACAGATATATGCCCCAAACTTCTGTCCTGTGTCAGGTTCTCAGCTGCTCTGGTGCTCAGATTGGAGAAGCTGTCACGTGAAACCAAAGGCAATGCCGGCTATGTCTGTAACTTCTAGTAAACTACAGAAGCTGGAGAACGAGCGAAGACCCTCTGATCTAGTCCGTACAAACCCTTTTGATTCTTTTTGCTGTAAAAATACATTGACATTGTTAAAGGCATATTGCTTTTCACTGGCTGTCAATGACACAACCTTGTAAGAGTGAGCATTTTATATTAATATCTGTGTGTGTATATGTGTTTATGTGTGTGTGTATGTATGTGTGGGTGTCAGAGAGGGAATGGCAAGCCTGTTTTTACACTTAGCTTTATAATTGTTAAAAGAACCCTCAAGCCGACAATATCTGGTCATATTGCACGTTACCCATTATGTCATTGTTATATTACACATATTTAATTTTTTATTTTTTGTAGAAAATATTCCATAGCTGTGGCTCTAGTAGTAATATATATATATATATATATATATATATATATATATATATATATATATATATATATATATATATATATATATATATATATTAGCGAATTGCCCGTCAACAAATGACGGGCATGAAATTATAAGCCAGGAAATGCTGTTTTAGACATAATGTAAAACAGTTTTTACCATGAGGACCTTCGGCGCTCATTGCGAAAGTCGTAAAGTCGTACGGACCACGCAAACAGCGTGACGACGATTCGTAGTTAGACAATTATAATATGTGATAAACATACACACACACACTAGGAACTTGCTCGTCAAAAATGACAGGATTAAAATTGTATGGCTGGCAATGCTGTTTGCCACACAATGTGAGGCTTTTGGTACGCGGAGCACCTTTGATGCTCTTTGCGAGCCTCTCCCTTGTGTACTTCAAGTTTTCTGCTTTGCACTGATCACCTTCGGCACTCATTGCGAGCCTTTCCTTCCGCCTACTGTACGGGCCACTCATTGCGGGGATCGTTAACCTGCAAGTTTAGTGCTTGGGGATGCCATGTGTCTCTTTCCACCATCTCCCCCCTGTCCCTTCCCTTTGTCTTTCGCCTCTGTGTGTGTGTGCAGAATGTTTGCGTGGCGCACAGTGACTGCCGTTGGTTTTATTTTTAATGTCCCGCGTGCCTGGCATTGTTGGTGTAAATGGTACTGTCTTAAGCGTTGTTTATTTTGTAATTTTTGCGTTCCTGGCGTTGTTGAGCCTCGTTTTCATACTGTTTCTGGAATTTTACGTTTTTCGTCCGTCTATTTTTTTTCCTCGCTTAGGCAATTTTTGATTTACGAAATACCAAACATGGGTGTAATTTGGTGCAACCTCACTCCCAGGCTTCCTGTGTCTCCCCCTGTGCTGTGTGTTATAATCTTTTGAACATGACTTCTTATTTTTGGTAGGTTTTTAGAGTTTTGCACTTGAACAGTGATGCTCCCCTAAGTACTGCGCCGTTGGCTGCAATGAGTGCCTTTGGTGCTCATTGCAGCCTAAGGGCTGCGTGGCTTTTTCACCTCGCTTCGCAAGGCTTGCGTGTATGACAGCGCTGCTTTCTCGCCTCGCAAAGTTGCGCCCTCCCTACTCGAGGGACACAACTGAGTGACTAACATTGCAAACATCCCCAACATAGCAAGATCCACAACTATATATGTTATACACATATGGACAGGCACAACCAGAGACATAACGATATGGCATAGGAAGATGAGCCCCTCAGGTCAGAAGTTGCCTACCAGATTTCTGAGGAAGAGCAGAGTGCGAGTATGAGTAGCACCAGATCTAATGAAGTGATTGGGCCAAAGCCAGTTGGACACCCAGCTGTAGATGTGTCTGGAGGAGACAGGAAAGTCCAATGCTGCAAAGAACAATTCAGAATAGGAACCTGGAACGTTAGAACTATGAACCAAGGTAAACTGGACGTGGTCAAGAATTAAATGACAAGGTTAAACATTGATATTCTGGGAATTGGTGAACTTAAATGGACTGGAATGGGACATTTTACATCAGACAACCACCGGATCTTCTACTGTGGTCATGAATCCTGCAGTAGAAATGGAGTAGCCATCCAAGTCACTCAAAGAGTGGCCAAAGCAATGCTCGGTTACAACCCAATAAATTACAGAATGATTTCAATTTGAATTCAAGGCAAGCCATTAAATATCATAGTGATCCAAGTTGTCCAGTTCTACAAAGACATTCAACATGTCATAGATATAACACCAAGAAAAGATGTTAATGTCATCCTAGGCGATTGGAAGCTAAAGTAGGAAACCAAAAGACACCTAGAATAAATGGCAAATTTGACCTTGGAGTACAAAATGAAGCAGGTCAGAGATTAGTAGAATTATGTAAAGATAATTCTCTGGTCGTAGCAAACCCCTCTTCCAACAGCCTCCAAGATGACTCTATACATGGACATCCCCAGATGGACAACATAGAAATCAGATTGACTATATGTTTTGGAGCCAAAGATGGAGGCGCTCTATACAGTCAGCAAAAACAAGACCTGTAGCTGACTGCGGCTCAGACCATGAGCTTCTTATTGCAAAGTTGAAAATGAAACAGAAGAAAAGAGGAAAAAACATCAGACCAAGTAGATACAAAATAAATAATATCCCCTTTGTGAATATGCAGTGTAAGTAAAGAATAGATTTAAGGGACTATACATGGAAGATAGAATGCCTGAAGAACTAGACATGGAAGATAGAATGCCTGAGGAACTAGACATGGGAGATAGAATGCCTGAAGGACTTTAGACTGAATTTGCAACATTATCCAGGAAACAGAAACAACGAATATCCCTAAAAGAAAGAAAGAAAAGTAAGAAGTAAAACGAAGGGTAGTGGAGATGAGAAAAGATTTGTCCAACAAAATGTAGGGGGGAAAGGGACACAGGGGAGGGGGAAAAATACACATGGGAAAGGGGGGGAAAAGACACATGGGAGGGATGAGGGGGGAAAGAGACACAGGGGAAAAAGACAGAGGGGAAAGGGACCCATGGGATGGAGGAAAGAAACACAGGGGAAAAGGGGAAAAAGACAGTAGGGGAAAGGGGCGAGACACAAGGGATGGAGGAGTGGGAAAAGCGACACAGGGTAGGGAGATGGGGGAGAGACACAGGGGAAGGAGATGGGGGCGGGACACAGGGGAGGGAGATGGGGTAGAGACACAGGGGAAGGAGATGGGGGAGAGACACAGGGGAAGGAGATGGGGGAGAGAAACAGGGAAGGGAGATGGGGAGAGGCACAGGGGTGGGAGATGGTGAAGAGACAAAAAGGAGGGAGGGAGGGGAGAGACACAGGGGAGGGAGAAGGGGGAAAGAGACAAAAGGGAGGTAGAGGGGGGAAAGAGACACAGGAAAGCGAGAGGGGAGAAAGAGACACAGGGGAGGGAGAGGGCGGGGAAGAGACACAGGGGAGGGAGAGGTCGGGGAAGAGAAACAGGGGAGAGGGGAGAAGAGACGGGGAGAGAGACATGGGGAGGGGGAGACGCACGGGAGAGGGGGGGAGAAGAGATGTGGGGAAAGAGACACAAGGGAGGGGGGAAGAGATACAGGGGAGGGGGGAAGAGATACAGGGGAGAGAGTGGGGGGAAGAGTCACAGGGGAACAGGGGTTGGAAGAAAAAATATATATATATGATCCTGTCTATATTGGTATAGCTCCTGGGGGCAGTACCTGTATCTGCAGAGGCCTCTGTTGTGCATTAACTGTCTCAGAGAGAGGAACCCCCCTCCCCCGAATCGCCATCCATGCAGTGTGCCCCCTCCCCCCCCCTGCAGTTTTTTGGCTGGGGGGCCATCAGCAGACTCCACAGTGTCTTTACTACATAAAAGTTTGAAGATGACCTTTGGCGTCCACAGGTTAACCACAACATCATTACGTTTTTTTACCTTTTGCCCACTATAACAATAGGGGGAGTCCAGATGGGACCCAGGGGGCATGGGCCAGGTGTCAGAGCAACTTCACTAGAGAGGAGGGCTCTTGGTACATTGCAACTCACTGGCAGAAGCTCCACCTGTGCTACTTGTGCCTTAATGTTTGTGTCTTGCACACTTCCTGCTGGCTTAAAGACTGGATGCGTTCTTTTAATTTGTATTATCTATTTAAAGTGGAGGGAGGAGGGATGGCGGTTTGTATATTGATTGTTGGATATAGATAAGGTTTCACTCCCCCCTCTGTAACTGTTATATCATGCCAATGACTATTATTTATTTCTGATTAGTACTGCGCTGCCCCCTGAAAATATGTAGCCCTAGGCCTGTCTTCCCCTGGTGGTCCAGTGGTTAGGACTCTGTGCTTTTGCTGCTGCAACCTGGATTTGTTTCCAGTCAGGGAACTAAGTGGTCACACCACCCTTGAAGCCATGCAGGATTGGGCCTGCTCAGTACTTGGATGGGAGACCACTTAGGAATACCAGGAGCTGTATGCTGTAACTTGGTCTATGGTATGAGAGAGAGAGAGAAATTGGAAGAAATAATAATAATAATTGGGGAGATTTATAAATCACCAGAAGGCCTGAAATGGCTATATCCTATGGGGGAAGATTGCCATTGTGATTCATAAATCTCCCCCCAACATAAGAGAAACAAAAGGCGGTAGAAAAGGCAAAATGTGAGGCTGCTAGATAAGAGACACAAGCGATGGAGTGGGCGCATTTTAGTTGCACACCGTTAACAATAATTGCATGTAATTGTGCTCCACTGGAGAAGGAGCTGCCAACCCACTTCAGTATCTTTGCCAAGAAAACCATATGGATCAGCACAAACAGAAACACAGACAAATGTGCCTGAGTGCGGCAGACCATATGGTCATTGAGAATCGGACAAGACTGAAGGACTGAACAACAAATATATATATATTTGCCCACCATATATTAAATGATTGTTTTGGTGAACTACCTACTCAAAATATCCACTACACAAGCTAAGGAACCGGCAGTAACCTTGAAACTGCTGTACGTGGGTGGGATTCCTGGCTTGTGTATAATCCAGCCCTAGCTTTGCTCAAAGTTGTTTGATACAGCGGGCATATGCTTAAGGGAAGCCATATTCATTATGGCTATGGACTACAAGAGCGAAGTCTTTGTGGGCACATTTGCATGCCAGTTTTCCCAGAATGCAGTGCAATAACTGTAATTCTCGGAATTCTGGGCATGAAACAAGTTTTTTTTAACTTGTTTTAGACATTCAAATGTGAACACAAATGTACTATTTATTTACTATATTTATATAAAAATAATTATAATATAATATATATATAAATACATACACACACTTCTGAAATCATGGCCGTGCTTTCGGCACAGATAAGATGAAATCCAGAAATCTAATTATAAAGTTTCACTGATATGAATAGTGGGAGCAAAATGAGTTGTTGTGAAGGGTCTTTTTCCATTTGCTTATCCATGTCGGGCTCAGGCGTCCACATCACTGATAATAGTCCAAGTGCATTGGCAGCTCTGTGCAATGAAGTGAGGGGTGTGTCAGCTGGAGGATGATAAACTCAATGGGACCGGCTATTTTTAACCTCCTGTTCTTTCCTTCTGGTAGTGTTATCAGGGCTGGCTGCCGGGCTTTCCTGCTGGATGACTC
>CM050173.1:11018244-11080744 GCA_027410445.1 Discoglossus pictus | reverse complement strand
TTCGCTAGCTAAAAACTGCTCTGTGCTTATATAGAGCCCTATTCAATTGGCCAAAATGCAATTGAATGAGGCCCTATATTAGTAATATGCTCTGTAGAATATAGCAGAAAGTATAGCAAATAACTCTCTTGAGTGTGTTTAAAGTACTGGTAGCTACACCCAAAGTTATTTTGGTTGACACTTGATGACCAGAGCTGCTAAGTGACTATGAGATGATGGGTTGGTTTTATTAAATGAGATTATACGGGCTATTTGATGAGATTGGGATCTAGTGAAGGTGATATTATGAGAACAAGGTTAGGAGTAGTGATAAGTGTGGGGGCACATAATAAAATTGATGTGGGGCACTTGATGAAATGTTAGGGAAGGGTAATGTATTTGTCGGATTTGATGAGACCAGTTGTATGTGATAAGGTCAGTCTTGTGATATTGGGAATACACAAAATATAATGCAGAAGATTCATGCAATGGGGATGCAATGTCGGTGATTCATTGAGATCAGATAAGTGGTTAAAATATTCATCCACACAATTTAAATGAGAAAATAAAGTTTAAGTATCACACTTAAGTAGCTACATTTGAATCTCTATTTAATTTCAACCTGTGCTGTTAAAAGGCTATAATTAGTAAGGCAAAAAAAGTAAAAATAAAATGAATAAGAATCAGAAGTGAAGCGTAAACTTAATTGCAATTAGTTGTCATTAAAAATTCTGAATGATAGTGCCTTAAAATTGAGATATAATTTATGAATTATTTTATGTATAGCAGTTAATTATTGGCATGGACCCACTACAACCCAAATTAGATGATAATAAAAAGTAATATATTTTATACTATTGTTTTTTGGATGTAAATATGATAATAAACAGTGGCATTGCTGCTTTAATGAGTAGGTTTGTGTACAGTAGTAACAGATAGCTTAGTGTGTAACCTCTTGAGTCAGAGCTATTACTGTTTAGTGTTAATCCTTCCTGAAAAGCCATGTCCTTATTACTATTTAATTACTCGTGTGCATATTTTCTTAAGTAATTTCTGTTTACAGGACACGCTCATGGTATTATATTGCCTTCACACTTGTGATGAGTATGTTCTATGTACAAACTTATATTTATCACTTGTAAATAGCAGAGTATGTAGCAATTTTTTTTATATAAATACTTGAGAAGTTGCTAATACTGATCTTTAGTATTTTAAAGTATTGAAATGGGCACTGTTGTAATGCTTCTTTTAGGCAGTTGTTTCAACCTTTATTTTTATTAAGGAACCTTATAACATCCCTCCCAACATTTCAAACAACCAAACAGAAACACCTATATTCTTGATAAACTATGCTGCCATTCTGTACAATGTGTACGCCAAGAACTGACACTCTAAACTTCAGTCTTTTCTCCAAATGGAGGAATCGAGGTGGGCCATAGTTGGCAAAAAGGTTTTTTTCATATCTAAAAATTGGAGTTTCCCTTTAACAGGTACAGGTGGAATTCACTTGAAAAGAGAGACTGTCCCTCCCAAGATTTGGGAGGTATGGTATATTGTATTATATAGTTCCAAGAACCCCAACAACTTAATTCCAACTTTAATTGGTAGGAACCCACTTTGTAATTCAAACTATATTGCCTGAACTCAAAGGATTGCTTTTGAATAATATATAATATTGTTGTTTTTAAAGGACCACAAAAGCCCCCTATATGTGCTCTTCCCCATTTTACAGAGGGTGAAAAAGCATGTGAGAAAAGTGTTTACATTTTGAAAACTGATGCTGAATTCATAAAGTTGTGATCAAATGAAGTCAGGTTTTTTCACTGTGTTGCCTCTGCCTGAATGAGTAATGAGCTCTGTACCACGCGGAACATAATTAATATTAATTTGAATCAGGTTTAGAAGTTTTGAAAGAAGCAGTGGCTGAGTCATTGTAACTACTTCATTATATTCTAGCAGCTAGAATAACAGGTGAGTCTGTGGCATATAGCTTGTGTTTCTGACTGGTAGAGATGTTACTGGGTTCACCAAGAGTGTTTTTTTTTCTTTTCTGTTTAAAAAAATCATAAATCTTTTCCTTAATATATATACTAAAGCCTCATGTGTCAAGTGTTTTAAGATCCTTCGGCGCTCATTTCGTGGCTCGCAATGAGCACCTTTGGAGCTTATTGCAAGGCTCTTGGTTGTTTGTGTGCTATGAGCAGCGTTGGTGTTTTTTTTCAGTATGGCAATGAATAATTAATAAAATAAGAAATTAATATAATTTACCTATTGTGAAGTAATATATGCAGGAAGCATTGTGTTGAAGAGCTGGCAATCTGTTTTCATGTTGCTGCAGCATCAGTGCTGTGGAGCTGCTGTGTAAGCGTCATGAATGTGTGCAGTGTGTAGTGTAATAGTGTGCGTGCGCGAGGCAAATCCATTAGCGTAGCTGTGTACTTCCAGATTGTATAAGTGATTGTTCTAAAATGGCGCCTAATGTGTGGTATGCGGCTGTGGCTGATTTGGACCTAAATCGAGGTGTAACTTCACTTGCAGAGGTCCTCGGTGCCCCTTGCTGTGGGTAAGCTTTTTATGTGTTTGTTGTGTGTATTTACTGTGTTTGTAATGTTTTTGGGGTCGCGTGTGTTGCGTCCTTGTTTTCGCATCTCATACTTCTTTTTCGGAAAATCCGTAGGTGTTTGATGGTGTTTTGCGTCTTTAGACTGCTGTAGCCTCGTTTTTGTTTTTTTCGGCAGCCATTTTTTCTCTTGCTTAGGTGATTTCCGGGTGTCTAAACTCTGAAATTTGGACTTAAATCGAGGTGTAACTTCAGTTTCTGAGGTCCTGGGTGCCCCCCCTTGTTGTAGGTAAGATTTTTATGTATGTATATGTGTATTTATTGTGTTTTTCATGTGCGTGGGTTTCGGACGTTTTTTTCAAGGTCTCATATTTTGGTTTCGTAACTCCGCAAATTTTGCGAGGTCCACAGTGCTGGCAAGGAGCACCTTTGGCGCTCCATGCCAGCAACTGAGGCCCTTGCTTTGCAAGCCTGCAGCGTTAGCAACAGCCCGCATGCTCACAACTATATATGTGATATATATATATATATATATATATACACACACACACGATTGTTTGCCCTTCCTTGGACTTGTTAGAGTTTCTTATAGCTTTGCTTGAATTCATCTATTATGTAATCATGAAATACACCACAATTGAGCGTGCAGTACTAAAGAGAACTATATGATTATGAGGGCACAGTTTAACCAATTGTCACTTTTGGTATTGTAATATTTGGGAAGGTGTGACACTCACTGTCTCCCTATGTAACAAAATGCACATGGCCAAACCTCATGTCTTTATGGCTGTTGTGAAATGGGTTTGAAATGGCAACAGAGCTAATAGTGAGTTACTTTCATGCTTTTATTTTTTTTTATTTTTATTTTTTTATGATTTTTCAGTAGGGATTGTCTTTACAAGCTAATGAGATTTCCATTCGATCCAATCAAATAACTTGGAGTTGTTGTTACCACATCTCCTTTGTTCATATAGAAACTTCCTATCCACTGAAAGTCTTCTCGGACCTGAGGACACTGATTGCCAGAAAGCAAAATGGTAGATCCCACAGCACTATAGTTGAATGTAAAACTGTATTATGTTACCGCAGTTGTCCATTCAAACCCATTTCACAACATGAATGCAAATATAATATCACTTTATAGCCATACGGGCATGAGGCTTGGCCATGTGCATTTTCTAAGTAGGGCGACATTGCTCCATAAATATTACAATACCAGTGTCAGCTGGTTAAACTGTGCCCTAAAATTCATATAGCTGTGTTTCGCTGTAGTATTGCGCACTCAATTTTGGGTTGTATTTCATTGTTACTATAATAGTTGAAGTTAAAAAAGATATAAGGAATAGTAATGTCGCAAACATAAAATTTTCGGTTCGCGAACCGCAAACGAGAACCGCCGCAAATGTTCGCGAACCGGTGAACCGCCTTAGACTTCAATGGGCAGGCGGATTTTAAAACCCACAGGAACTCTTAATGGCCACAATAGTGATGGAAAAGTTTTTTTAAGGGGATTAACACCTGGACTGTGGCATGCCGGAGGGGAATCCATGTCAAAACTCCCACGGAAAATTACATAGTTGATGCAGAGTCTGGTTTTAATCCATAAAGGGCATAAATAACCTAACATCCCCCTCCATCATCATCCTCCCCTGTATCTCTTTACCCCCTCCCTCATCATCCTCCCCTGTGTCTCTTTCCCCCCTTCCTCATCACCCTCCCCTGTGTCTCATCCCCCCTCCCTCATCATCCTCCCACCTCCCTCATCATCCTCCCCTGTATCTCTTTACCCCCTCCATCATCATCCTCCCCTGTGTCTCTTTCCCCCCTCCCTCATCATCCTCCCCTGTGTCTCTTTTCCCCCTCCCGCATCATCTTCCCCTGTGTCTCTCCCCCCCCCCCTCATCATCCTCCCCTGTGTCTCTTTACCCCCCTCCCTCATCATCCTCCCCTGTGTTTCTTTCCCCCCTTCCTAATCACCCTCCCGTGTCTCATCCCCCCTCCCTCATCATCCTCCCACCTCCCTCATCATCCTCCCCTGTATCTCTTTACCACCTCCCTCATCATCCTCCCCTGTGTCTCTTTCCCCCCTCCGTCATCATCCTCCCCTGTGTCTCTTTCCCCCCCTCCCTCATCATCCTCCCCTGTGTCTCTTTTCCCCCTCCCGCATCATCTTCCCCCGTGTCTCTTCCCCCCCCTCATCATCCTCCCCTGTGTCTCTTTCCCCCCTTCCTCATCACCCTCCCCTGTATCTCTTTACCCCCTCCCTCATCATCCTCCCCTGTGTCTCTTTCCCCCCTTCCTCATCACCCTCCCCTGTGTCTCATCCCCCCTCCCTCATCATCCTCCCCTGTATCTCTTTACCCCCTCACTCATCATCCTCCCCTATGTCTCTTTCCCCCCTCCATCATCATCCTCCCCTGTGTCTCTTTCCCCCCTCCCTCATCATCCTCCCCTGTGTCTCTTTTCCCCCTCCCTCATCATCTTCCCCTGAGTCTCTCCCTCCCCTCATCATCCTCCCCTGTGTCGCTTTCCCCCCTTCCTCATCACCCTCCCCTGTATCTCTTTACCCCCTCCATCATCATCCTCCCCCGTGTCTCTTTCCCCCCTTCCTCATCACCCTCCCCTGTGTTAGGGTAAGGGGTGATAGGGATAAGGGTGAGGGGGTTAGGTGTTAGGGCGAGGGGTGTTAGGGCTAAGTGTGAGGGGTGTTAGGGCTAAGTGTGAGGGATGTTAGGGTGAGGGGTGTTAGGGATAAGTGTAAGGGGTGTTAGGGTGAGGCATGTTAGGAATAAGTGTGAGGGGTGTTAGGTCTTAGGGATAAGTGTGAGGATGTTAGGGTTATGGGTGTTATGGATAAGTGTGAGGGGTGTTAGGGTAAGGGGTGTTAGGGATAAGTGTGAGGGGTGTTAGGGTTAGGGTAAGGGGTGTTAGGGATAAGTGTGAGGGGTGTTAGGGTGAGGGGTGTTAGGGATAAGTTTGAGGGGTGTTAGGGTTAGGGTGAGGGGTGTTAGGGATAAGTGTAAGGGGTGTTAGGGTTAGGTGTTAGGGATAAGTGTGAGGGGTGTTAGTTCTTAGGTATAAGTGTGAGAATGTTAGGGTTAGGTGTTAGGTTGATGGGTGTTATGGATAAGTGTGACGGGTGTTAGGGTTAGGGTAAGGGGTGTTAGGGATAAGTGTGAGTGGTGTTAGGGTTATGTGAGGGGGGGTTAGGGATAAGTGTGAGGGGTATTAGGGTTAGGTGTTAGGGTGAGGGGTGTTAGGGATAAGTGTGAGGGGTGTTAGGGTTAGGGTGAGGGGTGTTATGGATAAGTGTGAGGGGTGTTAGGGTTAGGGTGAGGGGTGTTAGGGTTAGGGTAAGGGGTGTTAAGGATAAGTGTGAGGGGTGTTAGGGTTAGGGTAAGGGGTGTGTAGCGGAACCCATCCCTGTTTTACCCTGTTTTATGATTATTTAATTCTTGGTTAAAATATGATCCTACAATATGTATGCTGGTTTATGCTCTGCAGAATATTAGCCAGACTTTTGCAGACCTAGGCTAATAGATAATCCTATTACAGAGATTCAAGAGATAAGAAAGTTGTAAAGGATCCTTGCATTTTCCAAAGTGTTTTCATTCTCTGATAAGAACAAAGAAGTGTAATTGAATCAATGTCTGATTGTATCAAAGTTGCCAGGGAGGTGTGACCCCCCTATTGTTCTCTTTATGTGTATTGTGTGTAGCCAAATATGGGCATGTGTATTGCCTGTGGTCAAAGAGATGTATATATAGTTCTGCAATAACAAAATAAAGTCAGTATTCATTTGACTCCCAAATTGTGTGTCGTCCAATATGGGAGGTCGGGGATGGTGAAACTGTAGTGCCTCGTGGGTATTTTATCGTATACCAGCTGAGATTTTGGACTGCGTGTTCCAGCTTCGTTACATTTGTTGGCAAGTGGTGGAATTGTTCCCACGGTCAGAAGGACAGCTACAGGAGACACCATTCCGTGGAGTACAAATTGAGGGCAACGCTAGTATCCGTACAGCGCCCCTGGCTACAGCAGGATGGAACCGGCTAGTTTTCGGACAGCGTTCCATGATGAGGATGAGAAGGAGGCCGCAGACTACAGGGAAACAGACAGAAAGGAACTCTGGTATGATGCCCTGGAAGATGCCCAATGGCGGCGAGGTGAGAGTCTCCCCAGTGATGAGCAGCGGCTACAGAAGCGTGTGGCTATGCGGATGTATCTATTGGGAGAGCAGCCCCTGGATGAGTGGGTGACAAGACTAGAGACCCTGGTATGGCGAGAGATCTGGCTAGACAACGCATACCAGGCCCTCTGGTGGCATACCGTTCGACTTACCCCCTGGACGGCTGAACACGACTTACCGGAGGGGGATGATTATGATGGCCCGAGTTTATTATGGGATGCCTTGGAGGACGATATTGATCTTGGCAGCACGGAGGGGTCTAGGTTTTGGGACATCTACGACTACCGGATGGGCATGTATGTCTGGGATGATGAAGGCGAGGTGAGCAAAGACATGACCCACCTGGTAACGAGAGAGTGGGAGCTGGAGCAGGACTACCAACACCTGCTCAGCCTTGTGCAGCCCCAACCTACTCGACAAGCAGAACCAGACTTCATTGACTGGTCCTGGGATGACCTCCAGATGGCAGGTAGAGATGGGACCGAGGTCTCTCTACCGGCTCTACAGGAGGCAGAAGGTGTCGTCCTTCCCCCCCAGCGGCAGTGTGAACCCCAGGGGGCAGAAGGTGTCGTCCTTTCCCCCCAGCGGCAGTGTGAACCCCAGGGGGCAGAAGGTGTCGTCCTTCCCCCTCAGCGGCAGTGTGAACCCCAGGGGGCAGAAGGTGTCGTCCTTTCCCCCCAGCGGCAGTGTGAACCCCAGGGGGCAGAAGGTGTCGTCCTTCCCCCTCAGCGGCAGTGTGAACCCCAGGGGGCAGAAGGTGTCGTCCTTTCCCCCCAGCGGCAGTGTGAACCCCAGGGGGCAGAAGGTGTCGTCCTTCCCCCTCAGCGGCAGTGTGAACCCCAGGGGGCAGAAGGTGTCGTCCTTTCCCCCCAGCGGCAGTGTGAACCCCAGGGGGCAGAAGGTGTCGTCCTTCCCCCCCAGCGGCAGTGTGAACCCCAGGGGGCAGAAGGTGTCGTCCTTTCCCCCCAGCGGCAGTGTGAACCCCAGGGGGCAGAAGGTGTCGTCCTTCCCCCTCAGCGGCAGTGTGAACCCCAGGGGGCAGAAGGTGTCGTCCTTTCCCCCCAGCGGCAGTGTGAACCCCAGGGGGCAGAAGGTGTCGTCCTTCCCCCTCAGCGGCAGTGTGAACCCCAGGGGGCAGAAGGTGTCGTCCTTTCCCCCCAGCGGCAGTGTGAACCCCAGGGGGCAGAAGGTGTCGTCCTTCCCCCCCAGCGGCAGTGTGAACCCCAGGGGGCAGAAGGTGTCGTCCTTCCCCCACAGCGGCAGTGTGTACCCCAGGGAGCAGAAGGTGTCGACCTTCCTCCACAGCGGCAGTGGGTACCCCAGGGGGCCAAAGGTGTCGTCCTTCCCCCCCAGCGGCAGTGTGAAACACAGGGGGCAGAAGGTGTCATCCTTCCCCCCCAGCAACAGTTTACCCTAACCAGGGGAGACACCAATCTCCCAGACGGCGCAGATGGGACCGTGGTCTCTGCGCCCACAGCTTGTCCAGATCCCCAACTACCGTCACTGGGACAACCGGAGGAGGGGGTAAGTACAAACTCCCCTCCCCAGCTAACTTCTAATGTGGCCCCAGGGTTAACAGAGGAAATGTTAACCCCCACAGACCCCCACGTTTCCCTGGCTACTGAGCCGGAATATGTCCCAAGTACCCCAGCAGAAGAGCTGACAGCGGGGCCGAGTGCAGTCAGCCTCTGCCCTCCCTTTGTCCCTGGTACAGAGCAGGAGGTCCTGCAGGTTATACCAGCAGAAGAGCTGGCATCAGGGCAGAGTGCCACTGGCCTCTGCCCCTCAAGTCCCCTCAGCGTGTTGCACCATCACCCCAGCGAAATATCCAGGTACCTGGTTAGACTTCCCCCCCAAAGGAGAGATGTGTGACGAAGTGCCCTTCGCCACCTTGGCTTGGAGAGGACTGTTTGCCAGCCTCCTGCCCTGCGACTATGGCCCTGGTACATATTGCCCTTTGGAACCAGTGTTCGGCCATACCAGAGTGTAAGTCACTCATTCTGGCCCTTTACATACAGGGGGGGTCATTCTGTACTTGCCCTGTGTGAACCATGATACCCCAGATAACTGTGCCATGAAGCCCATTCATATAATGAAAGACTATGGGAAAGACTTTAGCTACATGGCAATTGAACTGTGTGAAGAGGATCTGAGCGCTATTCGGTGGTTTTGTGCGCTCAGATCCCAGCTATCTGGGGATATGGGAAATGTGAGTAAATGTGAATTGCAGTAATGCTGATGGGTTGTCAAACTAGAGAATTGACCAACAAATACTTTTGTCCGGACATCCCCTGGCCGATCCGTTGGGATCAGACCGTGTATGCCGGCTTATGGTCACGGGGGAGGTGTGTAGCGGAACCCATCCCTGTTTTACCCTGTTTTATGATTATTTAATTCTTGGTTAAAATATGATCCTACAATATGTATGCTGGTTTATGCTCTGCAGAATATTAGCCAGACTTTTGCAGACCTAGGCTAATAGATAATCCTATTACAGAGATTCAAGAGATAAGAAAGTTGTAAAGGATCCTTGCATTTTCCAAAGTGTTTTCATTCTCTGATAAGAACAAAGAAGTGTAATTGAATCAATGTCTGATTGTATCAAAGTTGCCAGGGAGGTGTGACCCCCCTATTGTTCTCTTTATGTGTATTGTGTGTAGCCAAATATGGGCATGTGTATTGCCTGTGGCCAAAGAGATGTATATATAGTTCTGCAATAACAAAATAAAGTCAGTATTCATTTGACTCCCAAATTGTGTGTCGTCCAATATGGGAGGTCGGGAATGGTGAGACTGTAGTGCCTCCTGGGTATTGTACCGTATACCAGCGGAGAGTTGGACTGCGTGTTCCTGCTCCGTTACAGGGTGTTAGGGATAAGTGTGAGGGATGTTAGGGTTAGGTGTTAGGGTTAGGTGTTAGGGATAAGTGTGAGGGGGGTTAGGGTTAGGGTGATGGGTGTTAGGGATAAGTGTGAGGGGTGTTAGGGATAAGTGTGAGGGGTGTTAGGGTTAGGGTAAGGGGTGTTAGGGATAAGTGTGAGGGATGTTAGGGTTAGGTGTTAGGGTGAGGGGTGTTAAGGATAAGTGTAAGGGGTGTTAGGGTGAGGCATGTTAGGAATAAGTGTGAGGGGTGTTAGGTCTTAGGGATAAGTGTGAGGGGTGTTAGGGTTAGGGTGAGGGGTGTTAGGGATAAGTGTGAGGGGTGTTAGGGTTAGGTGTTAGGTTGATGGGTGTTATGGATAAGTGTGAGGGGTGTTAGGGTTGGGTGCTAAGGTGAGCTGAGGATGATGATAAGGGGGGGAAGAGACACAGGGGTGTCCTTGCAGCAGAGATCAACAGAGTCCTTCAGGACTGTATTGCACACTGTGTACAGTAGCCTAGCTATGGTTTTCTCTATTGATGCAGTATCACCTACACTCAGCCTCCTCTCAGTAAGACTGCAAGTTAGTTATGATTCCAAAATGGCTGCTGTCCATGAGGTAGAAGGCTCTGGAAGGGAGTGTATGCTGCTGATTGGCTGGAATGTGTCTGCTGACTGTGACATGCAGGGTCAAAGTTTGCTCAATGATAAAGTATAGGGGCGGGTCGAATATCGCATATGTTCGCAGTTCGCCGCGAACGCGAACATACTATGTTCGCTGGGAACAGTCTGCTGGCGAACTATTCGCGACATCTCTAATAAGGAACTTTATCAAGTCCAAGGAAGGGTAAACAATTGGGGAAAAATAACATATTTTGATTCTTCTTGCTGTCCCTGTGCTCATTTAAACCTTGTAGCTCTGGAAATTCTATGTATTATATGTAGAAATACCTTGACATGGGATTGCCATCCATATTGAATGTTAAATTCGATTTTTTACACTTTTATTTATATAAGTGGAAATAATAGGTTTGTTCCATAGACATGAAAAACCACTCATAGGAGAGTATTCATTGAGCTCACTTGTACCCATCACAGAGAGAATATCCTGTAGTATATCAGTCTGGTCTCACTCAAGAGTGATCCAGCCCCGAAATACCAGGCAATTCTACCCTGAACTGGAGAAACCGCAATCCCCAGATGTACACAATAAGCAGGGAGTCCAAAGCTGGAGCCTCCAAGGGTGAAAAACTATACAATAATGCCTCTGACTTTTTGTTTTACTAATGCAAATAACCCTTAGTGTTTTGTCTCCCTATGAGTGATAGGGGACTCCAGATGGGGACCCCTTGCTCACTGTGCCTTAGGGAGTTCAGCTATACTCTACTGATGAGATAAGACCGAAATGTATGTCTGGAGTTTGCTTTTACTCCTGTTCAGGGTAGAATTGCCTGGTATTTCGGGGCTGGATCACTCTATTGTGTGAAATCCTTCTGATATACTACAGGTTATTTCTAAAGACATTCTGAAGATAAACACATTTCAGTCTTGTTGTTTTTTTATGTTTTTTATTTAGCAACTGCCCATCGTATATCTACACATTCAACTACAAGAAGTAGTTTGACGTTAATAAATCCGGAAAATCTGCTGTCGGGTCGTACATATGGTTCTCACCATGAAATGTGACTTTGTCAGGGATTGGCACAGAATGGTCTCCACATTTTTATTTTGTATATGTTGACAATATGCTATGATGGCTATAATATTGACAATACTATGTGCTATTAACCTAATTATTTCCTGACTAGGACATTATAGCAATGTGCTTGTTGTAGACTAGCCGTTTCTTCTGCAGGCAGTTTTAGCTGTAATTAGAAATCAATGAAAGCTAGAAAAGAAGGTTATTTATCATGGCTGATATTGGAGCTTGTTTCGATGCAAATGGAAATGTTCCAGCAGAGAGTGAGTGGTTGAAGAAATAAATAAGGATATGTATTAAGGTGGTAAAGAGGGATGGACCAATGTGTGAACCAATGTGGTCAAGTGAGAGGAAGACAGAAGATTATTGCACCTGTTTTTAATTAATACCAATAGACATCCATTATTTATTTAAAGCAGTTGTCGGAGAGCTTAATTTGTATTTTAGTAGGGGGTGCCCACTTAAACTAGAGTATTAGGCTAGGTAGGCATGGATGTCATTTTCTATCCATTTATTTAATGTATTTTATTCTTCCCATTACCTGCTTGGGCTTTATAAGTCATCATTTATTAATGTTCTTTTATAACAATAGTAATGAGGGGGGCTAGAAAGAGGGGTCTTAAAGGCATATCTAAGTTTCCTGGATTATGAATGAATCAGAAGTGTATGAAAACATGTTTTGCATGAAAAAAAATACCAAAATAAACATTAAACAACTCACCCTGATGTTTGTTAAATCTCTTTAGTTTACAAGCAGGTCATTTTCAGAGCTAACACCCCTGGATATCTCTGCTAAAATTAGCATAAATTTGCATAAAATTCATAATCTGTGTTGGCCAATCACAGGCAGCTTAGTACATTTTAATACATTGTAGCAATCTGCAATAGCAGCATGTGCAGAAAGAATCATAGAATGTGTAGCCCTCTGCAGCAGGAAGCAGGGTGAGCCAGGCACTGCTGTGTAAGATCTCTACATTGAACTGCTGCTGGCTTGAAGGTTGATAAATGGTTAAAATCCATACCCAAATGCAGTATTTCTATTGGTAGATTCACAGGGAAACAAGATTTATTTTTTAAATAAAATATAATGTGTATAAACTGACTCCATGTAATGTGTGTGTCTGATATAAGGAACAGGTGTTGGATTAGAGAGAGGGACACAGGGACACTTAGATCCACTGTCACATTTTTTTAAAATTCATTCTGCCATTTTCTTAAGCCCCAAATGTTTCTGGTAGGGGGTCCAAATATTTTTATGAGCTTATGTTAAAGTTGAATGATTAAATTATAGTGAAGCTTACAAACTTTGGCCCCTATTCAATTGCAATCCCGCAGATTGCGTTGTACAGGTTGTATGTGTGCGGGCTTGCAAATTGCTACGATTACGGTGAGATTCAATTGAAGAAGCCTGCAATTTACATGCCAAAAGCCGAAACCATAAACTATGCAAACATCAGTAGCATTACAGAGCGTGATCATGACCAATTAAGCAAGGCCGTAACTACCCACTTAGAAACAGCGAATAGAAAATGACACCATCATCATGACGTCAGTAAAACATGGCCACCATGTCTTTTTCCGGTTCTGTGTAATATATTACCTAACCCTAAGACCCCTAACCCTAATCCTAAAACCTCTATGGTTTACCCTAACCCTAACACCCCTAAACCTAACCCTAACACCTATCATTCTACCTTACCTGCAGTCTTGTGCGTAGTTGTTGCGGCGTGTATTTGTTTATGACAGCACGGTTTTGTCTTGCGATCAAAGTATGAGTCACGCTGCAACATTATTGGATACATTTACATCTGTGGCCTGAGAGATATTATGAAATCTGATTGTGTGGAAGAACACAAGAAAAATAGAGGAAAATAGGACAGCTGAAGCCAACAGACTGCTATTTAAAAATGCACTAGCAATAACAAGAATGCAAATGTTTAAAGAAAATTAAATATATATAGAGCTAAAGAAATCGGAATCTACAAAACCCTTTAAAATACCACTGAGGTTTAATAACACTGCACATTTGTACAAGTATGTAATCGGGTGACTGTTATTGAGCTTTCAATCAGACATACACCGTGCTTTACGTAAAGCACCTATCGAGAGATTGAAATATAAAAACATTTTTAGAGAAAATCAGAATTTTTGAAGATCAGTTTACGTATAGAAGAGTCCATATTTTTTGATTTCACTACTTCCTGATAACTGGTACTTCAGGATGTGTTTTTTTCCAATCAGTGGAGGGTTGATAAAAAAAGAAGAGGCAAGTGTTAAAGGGCCTCATTCTATTATCGGCCGCAGCCGCTGCGGGGCCGCAAGGACCGGCCGCAAGCTATTCTGCTATTCTATTCCCTTACGGCCGTAGGCTCCGGCAGGCTTGCGGCCGGTGCCTTGCTATCTCTTGCGGCCGATCGCGCCGGAGGAAAGCCTTTGATCTAAAACGGCCGCAAGAGATTTGCAATTCAATTGCTCCGGGAAACCTCTCTGCAAGGCTAAAAACGAGCCGCAGTTACTTGCAGGAAAAAGGTCTCGCTAGCACCAATTAAGCACATAAAATAGCTCAAATAAAGCCATCCTGCACTTTGAGAAGACTATAAAGGGATTTTAGGTGTTAGAAAAAATAGCACATAATCATCCTGTACTCAAACCCGTAAAATATTTCATTTTTAATATCCGTAAAATATACATGTAAAAAGTCCAGAGTGCTTGGAGCACCTCAGACACGCCCACGCCGCAGCCGGCAAATAAACAGTTAATTTGAACTCGGGTTTGGGCAGATGTGCAAGCTTGAGAGTGGGTTCCTTTTATTCCTCATGTCCCCCAATATGATCCCTAGCATTTACAGAGCTGTACAGTGCAGGCTTGAATTTATTTTTGAGTTTTTATATTTCACAGCTTACGGCCGGTTCCAAGATATGCGGCCGGCCGTAAAAGGAGATCCTTGCGGGGCCGTATAATAGAATCGCGAGTAAACTGAACCCCCGCAAGGAATCGCAGCCTTACGGCCGATTTACGGCCGATAATAGAATGAGGCCCAAAGTGTTTAAGGGCCATTTACCTCACTATAAGTGCTCTTCATGGTGTGAAAGAGCACAAGATTCTATGTTAAAATTATCTATTTTTTTTTAATTCATACTAACGACCGCAACAAATTTGCAGTCTTGGTCTGTTTACAAACACAGTCCTGACTGTTCCATGATTAACAATACCGAACAGTGTAGTCTTTACAAGCACAAAAATTTATGGTTTTTCTCTGAACTTCAGAAATGTAGGAGGAGATGTTAACCCCCAGCTGTCATTTTTAGCTAAATCCAGCAGACCTTTCCCTGCACAGAATGAATTCGTGAAGGCTTGACTTTCTGCTTATGCTCTCTGCACAGAGCTGTTGCTGTGAAATTGACCCCAACGACCTTCCCCTGCACATAACCAAAAGCAGGCATCTTACATCACTAATTGCATTACAAGCACTTCCTTCTAGAAATATAAACACTCTTCTCACACGCACAATCTCCCTGTTGTTTCAACATCCATTGGAGGCATCAAAATATATTTTGTTTCAATAAAAAATTAGATCACATTAAGACATAATTATGCAGAATAACGTCAGGTAATTTAGAGATATCAACCACTTTTCTTGCACCATAGAAAGTAGATAGGAATCACGGATATTTTATAATAAGTTGTGTTTCTTCCCTGTTAGCAAAAATGAAGGGCCCGTAGGCCACCCCAGGGGGAAGGAAAATAGGGGCCTCTTGATCGGGCAGGACCGGATATGGGTAGGAGGTGGAGTCATTTATAGGATTTTGGCACCATAACCACCATTATGCCCCCAGCTTGCCATGTGTTAAGATACCCACCCACCCCTATAGTATTGTTGTTTTAAGTTATGTAATGGCAAGTTGGAGGTATTATCTTGTATATTGTCTTAAGCACTTGCTGGTTATTATTTAAGTGTATATTAATTATATGATGGCAAATTATGTTTATGTTGTTGTCACAGCGGTGGGTGGTGAGGGGAGTCGCCGGCGCTCATTGCGAGGCTGTTGGTTGTTTTTTTTCTGATAGGCGCTTTTGCTGTTATTGTTTTGTCGGCGCTGATCTGCTTTTTGTGCTTATTGCAAGGCTTTGTGTGCTATGAGCAGCGTTGGCGCTCGTTGTGAGGCGCGCAGTGAATGGCTTTTGTGCTTATTGCGATATTGTTATTTTTGGTGTTTTTTGTGTATATGTATTTGTGTATGCTAATTAAATAATTAATAAATGAATAAATGAATATACTTTACCTATTTTGAAGTAATATATGTAGGAAGCATTGTGCTGAAGAGCTGACAATCTGTTTTGATGTTCCTGCAACATATAATGTACACTTGCACTGTTGTGGAGCTGAGGTGTAAGTGTCAGCAATGTGCGCAGTGTGTAGTGTAAATAGGCTGCGTGTGCGAGGGGAAGCCTTTAGTGCAGCTGTGTACTTCCGCACTCTGTAAGTTAGTGTTGTAAAATGGCGGCGAATGTGTATGTGGTACGCGGCTGTGGATGATTTAGCGTCCTTGCTAATGGTGTATCTTGTACCTCGTATGGCTTTTTGGAAAAGCCTTATGTGCTTGGTGGTGTTTTGTGGCTTTAGGGTCCTGTAGCTTCATTTCAGGTTTTTTAGCGGCCATTTTTTCTCTTGCTTAGGGGATTTTCGTGTGTCTAAACTCTGGAGTTTTGAGGTGTAACTGCACTTGCAGATGTCCTGGGTGCCCCCCCCCCCCCCCCCCCTTGCTGTTTTTCTAAGTACCGCGGTTTGTATATTTTTGTGTAAGTCTGTAATTAGTGATTGCGTGTAAGATCTATTTTGTTAAAGTGCCGCTTGCGTGGGTGTTTGTAACGGCTCGTGAGGCGCCGTAGAGCCTCCACCTCCGCAAATGCGGCCACTTGCTTCGTGAGGGTCCGCATTTGCGGACCAAACTGCATCCCTCGCGTGACGACGATTCGTAGTTTGACAACTATTATATGTGATAGGTGTGTATAAACCCCTTATGTGCACATACCAACTGGGCCTTGCTTAGGTCAGTAGAAAATTTTACATCACTTGCTACTTATTTGCAAGTCATCAAGTATTGTACACATCAAAGGGTCATAAGTCTGATATTTAATGGACATATTTAACTGGTTCAGAAATTTCAGTGACAGCTGTCACACATGAAACCATGATGGTACACAACGGGCAAGAGCCCTAAAAGCATAACTATTGTTCATCAGTTAAAAGTTCGACTGAAGGTGTCACATAAAGACGTGAAGGAGAGCATACAATCACATTGGAGTGACAAGTTACTAGATAGGGGAAACATTCCCAACATGCAGAGAAGAAGAGATAATAGCGGCTCCTGCCAGCAACTGTTTCTCACATTGAGCACTTTGTGGGACTCCATGCAGTGTAGCAGACCTGTTTTTGTTTGTTGTTTGCATGAGTGAGAGTAACTTGGCAGATAAATGATTTAATAATGGGAAAACAATCTAACATGTTCTGCGCACAGAAAAAAAATTAGGTTTGCTGTAGTTGATTAGTTCTTGTGGACTAGAGTAAATTTCATTTACAGATGATGCATGCCCAATTCAAACACTATTTTAGTTACAGATTTATGAAAAACACCCATATGTGAATTCACCAAAAGAAGCACCATTTTACTTCGTCATCTAAATCTACCCATAACTCCTTCTGAACCTAGACCCCGGGCATCCAACTAAACTGTTTTCGTTTAGTTGGATGTTTAGGGTTAGGAATTTGGAAAAGTAACAGAACTAGAAAGGCCATTGGATCTGTTTTGGAGTTGACCTGGATCACCATCGGTTAATAGCCTCATATATAAAATAGACTTCACTTCAGAAGGAGTTTATTTAGAAGTAGACTACATAATGTCTCAGATAAATAACGAGCTGTATGACAGCTTATCATTTGATTTTATATTATTATTTTAAATTATTATAATGAATTTATTATATTCAGTTTAATTATGAAGGAATTCTTTTTTGTTTTTTGTTTTTAGGTATGTTTATTTTAATCCAGTAAACTATATAAAATAAAAAGTATTAATTTTGCATAAATGTGTTCAGCTGTTCAGGGCTGGGACTCCGTAACCACTGACCATGTTTCTAGATGTTATTGGACAACTAATTTACGTTTACCATCCAACAGCATTACATCATCAGGACTTGTAAAGGTTAGCCCCCAATCTTTGGAAATCTCTAGTCGCTCTATATGACTCTCCCATAGTCTTCAAATATTCAAACATTCTCTCAAGATGTACCAATTAATAGAAGCATGTCATCTACAACTATCAGGTTATCTGTTCTAGCTTGCATAACTCTACCTCCTCACCCTTGCATATGGATCCATCCAATAGTCCCCTTACATCATGTTTCTATCCTCTTAGATAGTAAGGTCTCCTGGCTACCTTTTCCTTGTGTAACAATGCATATGAACAAATGTGCAAGACAGCTGGACAATTTCAGATGCCCCAGGGCTATGTTGACTCTAAGATACCATCATTGGTCCCTTTCTCATTACTCCATCAAATTCTAACTTTGACAATTGGAATTGGACAAATAATATTTTTTTACGATAACAGTATCCTGACAAGATCTCTCGAAAACTATAAAGGATAAGCTTGCCCATTGAGATATTCCAGAGGACCTGAAAACATTGGACCCAAGTCTAGATCACAGAAGACATAAACATCTGAAAAACAGTAGGAAAGAGAAATCGCAATTAAATAACTATGTGCTGTTGGCAACACTCTTCCAAGCATTTATTTATGTTCCTACCAGCGCAGATCTTCTCCTTGTCTAAGGAGATATCGATGCAGGTAGACTACTTTCACTTCACCAAACACGAGTAAAGACCACATTATGAGGGGTATCTGAGTCTACATTGTGACATAAGGCCACTTCCTAACATCGGCCTAAATACGTTTAGAAATGCCAAAGCTTAGAGACAAACTGGGAGCCCCCTCTAAGCTGAAAGATGTCTCAAGGACAAATCAGAACCAATACATTGTCCATCTCAGCTGGGAAGGTCGCTCCCTCTGTACTCAAGCCTTCATTGATTACAGAGCATCAGGCTGCTTTATAGCCCATTCTTTTGTGAGGAGCAAGATTGCATCACTTGTTTTCTCCTGTATTTCAGTATCATGTTCATGGAAATCTTACCTGTGCCTTTACGTAATAATTGGATGTCTTTAGAAAAATAAATAATTCTGGAAATCTTGCCTTAAGCCACTGCTAACGTTATCATGGATCTTCCAAGGCGCTGTCACTATAACAGTACCATTAAAGGGTGACTTTTTGTTTCTTCACCGTCTTTTGAATAACAAAATTAATAATGAACAAAATGTAGTTATAAAGTACAAAAAATAAACACAGTCTTTATGTTTTACATTTCTATGCATATTCTTTATGGCAGGCTTCCATTTACTTCAATTAGCCTGTTTCTTACAGCTTCTGTCTCAACTTGATGTGTCCTTATAAACTAGTGTGCTGTCCACTGGATCGAATTAATGCACTGGCAGATGTACATTCCCATTTTACAAGTATAAACTTCCTGTGTACTTCAAAGTTCCCTTGCACCTCAAGAAATAAATGCATGGAAACTAACATGGTAAAATACACTTAAGTATAATTGGATGCATAAAATTATAAATTACTAGCTTCTTGCCCGTCAAAAATGAGCCTTCCTCCCTTGTGTCTCATTTCCTCCCTCCTCTCCCGCCCTTGTGTCTCCTTTCCCCCTCCTCTCCCTCCATGGTGTCGCCTTTCCCCCTTCTCTCCCTCCCTTGTGTCTCCTTTCCCCCACCCCCTGTGTTTTTACCCCCTCTCCCTCCCCTGTCTCTCTTCTCCCCTCTAACCCCTCTGTGTCTCCCCACTCTCCCCCTCTCCCTCCTCTCTGTCTCCCCCTCCCTCCTCTGTGTCTGTTCTTCCTTCCCTTGTGTCTCTTCCCCATCCCTCCCCTGTGTCTTTCTCCCCTCTCCCTCCCCTGTCTCTCTTTCCCCCCTCTTACCCCTCTGTGTCTTCCCCCTCTCCCTCCTCTGTGTCTGTTCTCCCCTCCCTTGTGCCTCTGCCCTCATCCCTCCCCTGTGTCTTTCCCCCTCTCTTCTTCCGCTGTGTCTCTTCCTCCCTCCCCCATTTTTCTTTCCCCCCTCTCCCTCCCCTGTGTCTCTTTCCCCCCTCACCCTCCCCTGTGTCTCTTCTCCCCTCCCCTGGCAATCTCCCCCCCTCCCCTGTGTCTCTTTCCCCTTCCCTCCCCTGTATCTTTTTTCACCCCTCTCCTCCCATGTGCTCCCATGTGTCTCTTTCCCCCTATTCCTTCCCCTGTGACTCTCCCCCCCTCTCCGTCGCCTGTTTCTCCTTCCCCCCTTATCCTCCTTCCCATCCTCCTTGCCCTCATCCTCCTCCTCCCTCCTGGGCTACAATGAGTGCTATAGGAGCTCATCGCGAGGCCCACTGTGTCTCCATCACCCTTTATCCTCCTCTTTCCCCCCATATCATCCTACTCCTCCCTTTCCCCCTCTCCAATTACCTCCCTATCCCCTGTGATGAGCTCCTTCTGTTCTCTCTCCCCTGCAGCGTCGGCTTCTGGCTTAAGTGCTGCACGGCTGCTTCGCCTCGCTTTGCGAGGCTTGCATGTGTGACGGTGCTGCTGGGTTACCTCGCTTCACGGGGTTCGCGATCGCGACCTTGCTTTGCAAAGTCGCAACTGTGTGACCAACATCGCAACGTGGCGCACACTGACAACTATATATGTGATAGGCTGTTTTTACATTCTAAAAACATGTTACCTATTTTCAAATGGGGCTGAGCAGATTACTGCACAGCTTTATCTTTGTCATCACGTCTGAAATTTGACATCACGTCTCCGCATCTACCTCTGTAGCCCAGTATAGACTAATAGCAGTTGTGCAAGATCATGGTTAAAAAAAATCTTATTTCCTTTTGCTCAACAGTGAGCTCTTTAACAGGTTAAAAAGAGGATACATGTTCACAAAATTACATCTCAGGGATGCTATAACTTCATCTGACCGCAGGTATTCCCATGGTTGGCCACTATCTATACAATGCTTGAGCCACACTGTTTATGTCCCTAAACCATTCGAGAATACGTTTCTACTGGGCTTTCATACTTCTATGTGTATAGATACCATCTTACATTCTCCAACCTAGATCTTCTGTGACTTTTGTTGTTACACCGCTGGACACTATACCTCAGATTTACTCTAGTTGTTGAAAACGGTCAATGTCTCTTTCTCCAATACTGCCATAAGGCAATAGAGATTTGCCGACTTCCCCGTTTACAGCACAAATATTCTTTGACATATGGTATCATCGAATAGGTTTTGTTACACAACTGAAAGGTAAACTTCAACATATTACAACACATTTGTAAAAAACAACTAGAACACTAAGCATTGAAGAACCTTAATGAGGATAGTGATGAATGTTAATTATGTTAATAATTTCATGTTCTGACATTGTAATAACTCCACAGTTACATTCACAGAAACTGAACAAATAGTGGTTTTCACAAAAAAATGCTTTTGGGAAAATATTTCTATAGATTGTATGAAATTAGTAGACCTCATTATTTCTGTAAATACTTTCAATGTAATCGACTCAAAGAAAATGACATACGGTAATTTTATATAATTTTAATTTTTTTGAATACTTTTTCTATGTTAAAGAATTTGACACCATCAAACTAATTTATATGGAATACATATATAAAAAATTGGTACTAAAAGACTTACAAGCACATTTCGGTGTCATATATTCTTTAAGCCACTTTAACCACCTAATTTACGTAATGCTCCTATTTTACAATATATATTTCTTTACAGTGTGGAGAACTGGTGCAACTCCAGTTAGCTGAAGCCATACCAAATTTACTTGAAATTGGATCAAGTCAAAATGAGACCAAAAAACTGCTTCAAGATCATGAAATGCTTCTTGGCAAGCTTAAGGTAAGATAATGGATTTACAAATGTGTGCTTTGGATAATGGATGATGATGATACATTAACGAGATACATTTTACATTTGGCTGCAGCAGATTTGACCATTTTGGATACTTGCAGATTTTAGCAATGCAATATAAACAATTGTGTCAATTCACAAATATGATTTTCAAATTATTATTTGGCTATATGCGTGTGCATAAGTGCAACTAAATATGAGTGCAAGTAAGATACAGTAAACTCCCGGTTATCCGGCACCTAACCAACTGGCACTCTCAAGCAGCCGGCACCGGCATCGATTCCCTATTTTCAAAAACTCCTGCTAAACCGGCATAACCGGCACTATCCGGAGTTCGAGACTGCAAAAAAAAAAGCTAACTTTTTTTTTAATTATTTTTTTCTAAATGGCCCAGTTTAGGTGCTAATTCTTTTTTTAAAGGCATTTTGAGGGGTTTTGGGGTGTTTAAGGGTCATTTAGACCCTTAAATTCGGGGACGCCCGATTAACCCGGCAACTACACTTATCCGGCAATAGGGAGTACCCATAGGTGACGGATAACGGGGAGTTTACTGTATTGTGTTGGGCATGTAGGGAGCAAATGCCAATACAATCCTTTCAACTTATTGCGTACATACGCAACTCATTGTCTTTCTGCCAGGTATATGTATTATTTTTTTGTACTAAGACACACAATTCTAACATTTCTTTGTATACAGGGAGAGCAGAATTATTAGGCAAGTTGTATTTTTGAGGATTAATTTTATTATTGAACAACAACCATGTTCTCAATGAACCCAAAAAACTCATTAATATCAAAGCTGAATATTTTTGGAAGTAGTTTTTAGTTTTAGCTATTTTAGGGGGATATCTGTGTGTGCAGGTGACTATTACTGTGCATAATTATTAGGCAACTTAACAAAAAACAAATATATACCCATTTCAATTATTTATTTTTACCAGTGAAACCAATATAACATCTCAACATTCACAAATATACATTTCTGACATTCAAAATCAAAACAAAAACAAATCAGTGACCAATATAGCCACCTTTCTTTGCAAGGACACTCAAAAGCCTGCCATCCATGGATTCTGTCAGTGTTTTGATCTGTTCACCATCAACATTGCGTGCAGCAGCAACCACAGCCTCCCAGACACTGTTCAGAGAGGTGTACTGTTTTCCCTCCTTGTAAATCTCACATTTGATGATGGACCACAGGTTCCCAATGGGGTTTAGATCAGGTGAACAAGGAGGCCATGTCATTAGATTTTCTTCTTTTATGCCCTTTCTTGCCAGCCACGCTGTGGAGTACTTGGACGCGTGTAATGGAGCATTGTCCTGCATGAAAATCATGTTTTTCTTGAAGGATGCAGACTTCTTCCTGTACCACTGCTTGAAGAAGGTGTCTTCCAAGAACTGGCAGTAGGACTGGGAGTTGAGCTTGACTCCATCCTCAACCCGAAAAGGCCCCACAAGCTCATCTTTGATGATATCAGCCCAAACCAGTACTCCACCTCCACCTTGCTGGCATCTGAGTCGGACTGGAGCTCTCTGCCCTTTACCAATCCAGCCACGGGCCCATCCATCTGGCCCATCAAGACTCACTCTCATTTCATCAGTCCATAAAACCTTAGAAAAATCAGTCTTGAGATATTTCTTGGCCCAGTCTTGACGTTTCAGCTTGTGTGTCTTGTTCAGTGGTGGTCGTCTTTCAGCCTTTCTTACCTTGGCCATGTCTCTGAGTATTGTACACCTTGTGCTTTTGGGCACTCCAGTGATGTTGCAGCTCTGAAATATGGCCAAACTGGTGGCAAGTGGCATCGTGGCAGCTGCACGCTTGACTTTTCTCAGTTCATGGGCAGTTATTTTGCGCCTTGGTTTTTCCACACGCTTCTTGCGACCCTGTTGACTATTTTGAATGAAACGCTTGATTGTTCGATGATCACGCTTCAGAAGCTTTGCAATTTTAAGAGTGCTGCATCCCTCTGCAAGATATCTCACTATTTTTGACTTTTCTGAGCCTGTCAAGTCCTTCTTTTGACCCATTTTGCCAAAGGAAAGGAAGTTGCCTAATAATTATGCACACCTGATATAGGGTGTTGATGTCATTAGACCACACCCCTTCTCATTACAGAGATGCACATCACCTAATATGCTTAATTGGTAGTAGGCTTTCGAGCCTATACAGCTTGGAGTAAGACAACATGCATAAAGAGGATGATGTGGTCAAAATACTCATTTGCCTAATAATTCTGCACTCCCTGTATTTGAGTTTCTCAATTCCAGTCCAACAAATCTGTATGTAGACCACAGCTTTGAACCACTGTGATAGTCCCATCCATATTCAAACGGTAAAATCCATTAATGACTTGAAAATAATACCATGAACCAGAGTTTGTATCCACTGCTATATCTTTATAGAATATAGATATTCATTGTTTATATCAATTCTTACAGAAAGCTACTTGGAGAAGGTAGTTTGGAATGTGCTACTAATAGTCTGACTGCATCTCACCAGCTCGAGCCTCAATGGTGGAAAGACTATTTAAGCTAAAAACCTGTCCCTCTGTTGTGTGATAACATAAAACAATATTGCAAGGTCTTTTATGTCAGAAATCTGAAAAGATAACAGATTTTTTGGGATGCTTTAGGGTGTAAGAGCTTGCAGTCTGTTTTATTAAATGTATGCGAGTCAAAGTAGTCTGGTGTTTTGATTGGTCAGAAGCTCTCATTAAAGAAACGGTTGGAGGAAGCTAAGCTGCGCTATTAAACTTTCAATAGTAATACAGCTGTAGATCACTTTCCCATACGAGGGATTTGCATAAATTCGAAAAATGGGCGACTAAATGGCAGATGAGATTTAATATGAAAAAAAATTAAAGTTGAGTATTGTGTAATGCTGTTATTTCTTGTGCTCTGTCTGTGAGCACTGTGTAATGCTGTGTTATTTCTTGTGTTCTGTCTGTGAGCATTGTGTAATGCTGTGTTATTTATTGTGTTCTGTATGTGTGCTATGTAATCCTATAATAGCATTTCTATAGTTATGTCTGAGTATTGTGTAATGCTGTGTTATTTATTGTGTTCTGTCTGTGAGCTGTGTAATCCTATGATAGCATTTCTATAGTTATGTCTGAGTATTGTGCAATGCTGTGTTATTTCTTATGCTCTGTCTGTGAGCACTGTGTAATGATGTGTTATTTCTTGTGTTCTGTCTGTGAGCACTGTGTAATGCTGTGTTATTTCTTGTGTTCTGTCTGTGAGGTGTGTAATCCTATGATAGCATTTCTATAGTTATGTCTGAGTATTGTGTAATGCTGTGTTATTTCTTATGCTCTGTCTGTGAGCACTGTGTAATGATGTGTTATTTCTTGTGTTCTGTCTGTGAGCACTGTGTAATGCTGTGTTATTTCTTGTGTTCTGTCTGTGAGGTGTGTAATCCTATGAGAGCATTTCTATAGTTATGTCTGAGTATTGTGTAATGCTGTGTTATAATTTCAATAGCTGTCTGTGAGACTATTGTATAATTTATATTTTTAGAGTCTGTGACCATCTCAGCTTATAAAAAGGTTTGTGATATACTTTGACTGTCACATCAAATCAAAATATATTTATTTGTGTTCAACTTCTCTTGCTTTATCATTGTTTGTCTAAGCATCAGCTTATTTAAAGATGTATGTGTGTTTATTCAGGTCAGACCTAACTACACTGCTTATCAACCCCTCCCCCAGCTTTCTTTTGCATCCAGTGTCCCAGCTGCTTGCTGATTGGCTGAAAAGCGAATCAGCATGCGCATGTGCTGCATAATGGATATCTCATTAAAAATGAGATATCATTTATGCAAATCACAGTTGTCTAAATCACCCCCAGCCTATTTTTTATTATATTGCAAAAAAAGGTTTGCATGTTTTCATGCAAACGTTTTTGCTAGGTGGGTTATGATGCATTCTACTGGATGCATTCATAACCCACCTAACTTTTATATACTTTTAAGCATACAAATATATCAAGTGGGAACTTTCTTACTAGTGATGTTAAACATCTCCAATATCTATGTTATTCTATCAATTCATAATTCATTCATTCTATTAATTCTCCATCACACGTGTATTTTTCACAACATTTCCCAAGCTCTAAATGTATTTGTCAAATGAGCTGAAGTTCTGGCAACCAGATTTTTATGGATAGGCACATACATATTTTAATACAATGGTACAGAAATGAACAAAAAAAATTCAACTCTAAATGGGTTGTTATGATGGTGGAACTGATGTATTTTAGAATCCAGTGGTAGCAAAGATGATCATATAGATGATCTGATACTGTTTTTGTGAGCGTTAGAGGATTTAAACGAGTCAATGGTCAACATGTGAGCTTGTCCATAAATTGGTCTAAATCTGTTATTATGTCACTTGATGTGTAGGTCGAGCCAGGTCATACTCAGTAGGACTTTGGTGGAGTGCTCCAGATTCAAGTACTCAAGGCTGGTATTGTCAGAGAGAGCTATTGTGTAAATTCTATCTCAAGGCTATCATAGAAAAGGTCATATATATATATATATATATATATATATATATATATATATATATATATATATATGTGTGTGTATATATATATATGTGCATTTGTAGATTTCTTAAGGTCAGTGGTAAGTATGTATTTATACTATTTGTATCATCTATTTGTAAATGCTGTGGGAATGGGTTTACTATAATTCTGCACGTAAATAATATATATATCTAACTTTAGACTCAACACTTTAATTACGCAGCATGTACTTTTTGACTTTATAAGAGCTTATTTCCTATTTGTGAGTAGTAATATTTCCATCCTGACCTCTGCGCACACAAAACATTTGCCTCAGCGTAACCAAGTTATTTTTAACTTGAACTTGGATTCCATGGATTCACTAACATTATCATGATTAATTACAAGTCCAGCTTGACCTGAATATCAACTAGACATTCTTAGAATATGCCTTTAACCATTTCGCTGCTGCGCTATTTTCCACTCCTGTCCTAAATGTCAATTTCTGTGGTTTTCTGTGAGATTTTCGCACAAACCATATGTTGATTTTTCAGTCAGATACCATAACATACATAGATGATTCAAAACATAATGTTTTTATCTCTCCCCTGACAGTGTAAAAGCAGTTTGTCAAAGTGGAATACAAAAAGCTGATTTTCTAAGGCATTTTTAAGAACGTGCATGGTAATATAGGGCTTTGGTTCTGTACACGTCGCCATTAAACTCTCAATGGCTCCATTTATAGAATCAATTCATCTTCCAAAACATCAAAAGTCATTTGTTTTCAGTTGTCTAAATATCACTTATTGGTTAAATACTAATAATAAATAAGGCGCATGATAACCATCAATTTTTATAGAGTATATATAGAGAAGTTCCTTCTGAGTCTTTATCCCCTAAAATGCCTTATAAGCTACTGACAGTCAAGTGGTCGCAATGTAAATGAAGATCATCTGATGGAAATGTATATGGTTCTCCTTTTTCATACATTTATGTGCAATCAAGCGCTACTTACAGAAACGTCAGAATATTCAAGTCATTTTTATGGCGATCGATTGACCTTATATAACTATGGGACCTCCTTTGAAAGAGGGGACTCATCCCTTTTCAGCTGAGGGGTCTCATAATAATGTGCTTCTGGGTTGGCAGGGGGATTAGAGCCCCACTCCCCTATGAAAAAAGATGTGGACAAGTGATTGCCATTCATATGCCAATCACTTTTCCCTTATCTACATGAGGGAGGGGTCTTGTTTTAATTTTAGGATATTGAAGGGTAGATAGGGGCTCTCCTATTTTCCATAAATCCCTCATCCTGCCCACAAGGGTATTGATGTTGAGGATGTCCAGGAGTCATCCTCAGCACCGTTTGTGAAGAATGTAACAAACTAATAACATTAACAACTATGAGAATAACAAAATGTTTAGAGAAAATCTTACTTGACGTTGATGTTGTCTCACTATATCACTTCTTAAGAGTGAGGGTTTTGTTAAATCATTTGAATTCTTAGAATTTGACCTCAAACTCCTTCCTCACATGCACATGCTTAGAAGCAGGCATCTGGCAACTATAGTGGCAAAAACTGCTCCTGCAAAAATATATACACCTCCCTCATATATGTGATCTACACCAAAGTATCATGAATATCTCCAGGGTCCAGCAGAGCCATGAAAAGTTTTTTTTCTTATTATAAAATAGATTTAAGATATTAATTCCTGCCTATTTGTGTTCTTAGACTCCGATTTAAGAACAATCACAAAATGGTTCTTTAAACCAATGGATCTTAGCAATTTCTGCTAAGACGGATGCCAGTCATTGAGACTTTATCCTTTGGTCCTCAGGAATCTAGAGGGATGAGCAAAGCCTAACAATTTAAACATAAAAATACTATTATTCTATATATGTCTGCTGAGCTCAGTTTGAAGATCTTTTTGTGTTCTTTTCTTTTTATCTTTAAAAATAAGTATGTATTACGCATACATGTATCGGATATGACTTTGTTGTGTACTATTGCAGTTGTGTTCTGGTACAAATCTAATGTCCATCTTGTAGAAATGCTACTAAAGCTCTAAGGATAGGATTAAATGTATGACCAAGTCCCAGAAAATCTTATAGTAAATCTTATTCTTTTGCTATAGGAATAGATGGCCTGCATGTTGTTGAGGGGAAAGAACATGTGTTGCTAATGAGGGGCTTACTCTTTTTGTTACTGATCCAAAGGGCAGGTGGGGACACATATGGGCACCGTTGGTCTAAATGGGTGAGTTAAAGCATATTGTGAGTAAATCTCTAAATATAGGGTAACTATTTAGCTGAGGATAGACATCTAAGTGAATCTCTCTAAACATAGTTTGTCCTCAAACACTGATGGGCCATTCATTTTGTGAATGAAAGGATAAAAATAACAAACTGTAAGCAAAAGTGCAGCTGTATTTTAGTGAGTCTAGCCAATTGTCCATTCTTTTAAACAAATGTTTGAATGGAAAGACTAAATGGACAGGAAATATAATCCCATTAAAAACTGAGAGTATAACCTTCCTAACTGGAAGTTTTCGGAGGTGCTTTAATTATTACATTTCCACCAACACCATATCTTCATAAATGCGTAAACTCAGTTTCTTGTCAAATCAAAGTTTTTTTGTTTTTTTTTTGTAAAAGAACATTTTGATTATATTATATTCATGTCCCCATGAAGTTTTCTAGCATAGAAGACATATGGGTTCTGAACTTGGTTTAGATTTTAAAACTGCTTATAGACATTTAAATTGATATTTTTCTATCAGGCATTTTAAAAAAAAATTATAAATATTGTAGAAGTTCTTTTCTTGTGTAGAAAAATAGGTTTACATTTTTTTTATCTTCAGCACAGCTGCACCCTTCATTTACATACAATTTATTAGGATATTTCTTTGGTTAGACACATAAATATGTACAGTAATTTAGCCAATCAGTCTTTGTATAATGGTAGTCAGTTAATATCCAATAAATATCTGGCAATGGTGATGGATAAACAGCCTCCGTATGTGTGTGTCTTGCAGAACTACTAGATCACAGAGAATTGATCAAAGCGCCGTTGTACTTTGTAAAAACATGACATATTTGTGAAGTACACATGTAATCCACTACCACCATTCACAGAGATATAAGTCAACTAGCGACTTGCCCCTCAAAAAATGACGGCAATAAAATTGTAAGGCAGGTAATGCTGTTTGCCACAGAGAGTACGTTTTTTGGTGGTCTGAGATCCTTCGGCACTCATTGCGAGCCTGGCGCTGAGCGCCTTTTGTGTAGCTGGGTAAAATGGCGGCAAATGTGCATGTGGTACGCGGGTGTGGATGATTTAGCGTCCTTGTTAATGGTGTATGTTGTAGGTCGTACAGGTTTTTGTAAAAGTCGTATGTGCTTGGTGTTGTTTGACGGCTTTAGGGATCGTGTAGCCTCGTTTTCGTTTTTTTTGTCCGCCATTTTTTCTTTCTCATAGGGGATTTTCAAGTGTGTAAACTTCGTAAATTTGACTGAAATCGAGGTTTAACCTGACTTTAAGACGTCCTAGGTGTCCCCTCATGCTGTGGGTAAGCTTTTGCTGTGCGTGGGTTGTCCGTTAAGGTCGTATTTTTGCGAGTCCGTAATGGCTCTAAATTATTTATTTTTTTTAACTCCTGTGGCTCATATTTTTTTTTGTAAGTCTGTAGTCTGTCTCCTGTCCTGTTTGTCCCTCTTCTGTGGGCGTTTGTAACCGGTTGTAAGGTGCCGTAGAGCCTCCACCTCCGCAAATGTGGCCCCTTGCGAATTGTAGCCGATGAGGGAGCCTCCACCTCCGCATATGCGGCCCCTCGCTTTGCGAGGGTCCGCATTTGCAGTCTGAAAGTCGTAGGGGGTCGTAGGGATACCAGCGCAAGGAGCGCCTTTGGCCGCAGTTGCTGTGTGCTCGCTATGCGAGCCCGCAAGCGAAGGCAACAACCCGTATTGCTGAGAACTATATATGTGATAGCATAAAAGCATTTAAAGAACTCATTGAAACTTTAATTTTTTTTTCGTTTTCTTTAAATACCAACCTTTTCAAAGAAACAATTCATCAATAACCAAATACTAAAGACATATAGGTTCAAGGTCAGTCTTCATATTGACACACAGCCACCATTTGCAATATGTTATAGCGTATGTATCTCTTAATCATCTAATTCTCCCCCCTTGAAGTGGAATTGTTTTGGGTAATTGTACATTAGTGGTATAAGTCGAGTATGTATGGCCACTTCTGTGCATCGGTTATCGGTCTCCCTTTACAAATCCAGCTGCACTGAACCCCACTGTTAGGTTTCTCCTATCTATTAGAATTGGTTAGGACCTTATGACAGACCTTACTAAATACCTTCTCACCTCTCATTGAGCTAACACACGGATTTGATAATAGACATACAGTGAAAATGAATTTTGTGGGTGGCATTATTATTAGATTTTAGAAGTTAGGCAAGTGATACGATAGGAGTAGGGAGATGAGTAATAAATAGCAGGTTGGAGGATATGGCAATGGGTCATTGTGGAAACTGTGCTAGCAGGACATTTCATATCTACAAGTTGTACATGCTCTATCTGTTGGCGCTATCTATGATCGGCTTCTTTGAAAAGGTGGGATTTTAATGACCGTTTCAAACCTTCAGGATAATCTGACCGGCAAAGCAGGGAACTCAAAATGGTAAGAGCAGGACAAGAGAAGTCATGTAGGTAAGTGAATGAGGATGTCGTTAGAAAGAGGTTCAGAGCAGGATAAACAATTTTGGGTTTGTTTGGTGACATGGGGGGATGGGGGGGACATATCCCCCCAAAATGTTTCTGTGTTTGCATGTATGTATCTATAAACTATTTTACAGCCTGTGTACACGAGCTGTATCCCCCCAGAATTATTCTGTCTCCTACAACCCTGCTTGATGATGAGAGCAGAAAAATAAAGGGTGCAGAGGTACTGGAGATTTAGTATACTGGGTCAGGGGCTTGGGGTATAGGAAGCCATTGGAAATGTATGGGAAACCACTGGTAGGATTGACAGAAAGGTGTAGTGAGGGATGGGGGTCTATGAGTCTTGTGAAAACATGCATGATGGACCGAAGCTGGTAAAGATGATTGATAGCTGCATGGGTTAATGTAAATAAGGTGAGACAAGATGAGTGAGAACATTTTAATTTTTGTAGCATCTTGTGTTAGACATTGGGGATTTCTGGAAAGTGAATCCCAGAGGGTTTAGCTAGTAGCTGAATATGAGGGTAGAATGAAATACATACTCCAGTATCTCTGCGAAAATTCAGTGCTGGGAGTGATGGGAGTGATGGATACGTTTTCAACAGTAATGGGTTTGGATAGTGTGAGTTTTATGACAGAAGGTGGGAAGAGTAGGAGCTCAGTTTATAAGATGTTGCGTTAGGACTTTCAAAAAGGGATTTTTATATAGAACTTGAAGTACTAGAGGAGGTTATAAGTGTGGTTACATGGGACAGATAAACAGAAAAGTACAATAAATGGGATTCATGGTACCCCGACTGTCACGGATGGTGGGATTTGAACTAAGAGTGATGCGACTCCTTTTTATGGCATCAGTTGATATCATATAAAGGAGAATTTTAGTAAAGCAGAGACACTTACTAGTTGTTGTGAAGTCCTCTTGGGATCACACCCTGCATCCACTTTGAGCTTTTAGTTGAATATAAACAGAAGAAATTGCTGCATAAATACTTACTATTGCTATAGTCTTTATTTACGGATTCTGAGCTTCAAGTATCCTTCCATTAACACTGCCATTTGGACATACAACAAATCACTATAATTATCATTACAGCAAAGAAACTCTTTTCTTCCTTTTTATCATGCTTTCTTGTTGCCGAAGTAACAAAATGTGCTGTTTGACCACGAAAAGGGCACATCTCGGTACTTTCTGTCTGCTCTACTTCAAAAGCCTTGGAAGTATCAAAAACCTGCTGCTGCCAAAGGTTCGGCCTTGCCCTTGTTGGCTCACAACAGTGACCCTGATCCTGATAGCGTTGACTAATTGCTAATAAAGTTGCTATATATAGCCAGTTGCCATGATTCCGTCTTTGAGAACCAGGGTCATTCTCCATACCAATAGAGTGGGTTGTACTATTAATCAAGTTTTTCACCTTCAAAGACTGATTAAATGATCAATCTAGTCAGTTTTGATTCTGTGCCACATTTTTAAAATGTAAATCGGTATTCAGTTGTATGTGAAATTATTCTTACATGCTTAGTTCCTTTTCCTTAGCTTCTTATTTCTGCTGCTGTCTCAAGAAAGTTTGTCATTGTAAACACACACCACTCTCCAGACCTTTATGAAGCTTCCTCTATGTGCAAAGTCGCCTCCCCCTCTTTTAATCACAATTATTAAAAAAAAAAAAAATACTCATCTTTATGAAACCTAGACCATTTCCGCAGTCCTCTTAGGGGTACATAAAAGCCAAAAAAGTTGGACATTCTTTTAAATGGTCACAAAAAAAATCTCCGTTATGTTCTACATTTGTTATTAAAAATGACATAGACCTCACATGCAATGTACACTATTATGTGTGTAATTCTGTACCCAAGTCTTCCTCTTTCTCTTCTCTCCCTCCTATTTTTTTTATTATTTAGTCTTTTCCGACTCTCTGTGACCTCATAGACCTCAACACACCAGGAACATCTTTATGTCCATAGTCATGCTGATCCACTTGGTTTTCATGGAAGATACTGGAGTGGGTTACCAGCTCCTTCTTCAGTGGGCTACAGTATACAGCTCCTGGTATTCCTAGGTGGTCTCCCATCCAAATACTGACCAGGCCCAACCCTGCTTGGCTTTAGGGTGGTGTGACCTCTTGGTTCCCTGATTAGAATTGAACCCAGATAGTAGTGGTGAATTTGCCGAACCCAAACCATTGGACCACAAGGGAATCATATCCCTCACTCCTAACTGCTCTCAAATAGGGAGAAGTTGTGAATATTCAGTTTCTTTCCAGACCTAGAAGCCGTCCAGTATAATCAGAAAGAAAGCGGCAATATCCTTCTAGATCTGCATATTTTTACCACCCCACTGATTGAGAGCAGATGATAAGGCCTGTGTCCAAATTACACTCCATAAAATCTTGCATTGCATGTGAGCTTTATGCAAATCAATATTCTTATTAATGTGTTAAGCAGTTGCAAAAAAATATGTATTTCTGTGTCTCTTTAACCAGATGTTCACAAGTTATGCTTTATCGGAAGACCAGTTCTTTTCAGTGAATAATGCTACTTTATCCTTCATCTTTTGTCTGGAGCTCCTCCCACGTTTTAAAACAATGGCAAAGTCTGCAACAGCTGCAACATCACTATACAGTTCAGTGGTAGGTATATACTGTATATGCTGTCAGACAATCTTTGAAAAGAGGAGTTCCGGCCTAAATTTTCTAATCAAAGTGAATTGAAAAAGTTATTTATAGTGATCTTTACTGCTTAAATGTCATCAAAGCTTGTTTGTTACCCCGGCCCTTTAAGCGAAAATGGCAATAATCTCATTTCTTACATATTTCATTTCAAGTGCTAGGTAAGATAAAAGAATTGCACAATCATTTTGTAATCATATTTTCATCCTACTTTCATGTGGATTTTCAGTCTTATCAGACTTCAAGTAGTTTTCTTTGATGTTTTAAGCTGCAAATACACTTGGAAAGTCTTCAGTTCTCTACTGTTCTAAAGAAATGTTTTATTTCACTTCTGTTAAATATCCCGGAGACAGGCAGAAACCTTAAAGCTTTTGCTTGTTAAGGAAAATTGGATGTAATACCTTTACACTAATTAAAAAAAAAAAATCTGTCATTAGATTTCTTTGCTTCATTAGGTGATACACGAGCCTGTGGAAATTGCTTCTGAAGAAAGCATTGACCTAAAAATCAGTATGTTAAGAAGACAATTAAGATTTTATTATTAAGATGAAAACAATATACAATGTAATTATGTGTCTGTAGCTTGTGTAGAAGATCTTTCACAAAAAGTACATTGTGTTTCAGTACAACAAAGAGTCCTATTACTATTGATTTACCTGTTCCTGGAATCGCTCAAAAAGAAATTAAGACTAAGAGCTATGAAAGTATTTTTGCTGTAGATTTGAAATGTATGACAACTAAAATTAATAACTGCTCATATTTAATATTCCCATTATTATTATTATAATTCATTTAAAAGGCGCCAACATATTCCGTAGCGCTATTAAATATATTATCTACATTTTGGATCCAGAGTTTGTCTCTGAACCCTGCACCCTATATCTCTATCCCATACCTATTTCCTTTCTATATCTCCCTCCCACCCCACACTGTTTCAACTCCCCTACTGCACATCAATCTGTCTCTAGGTCGACCTATATCTCTCTATGTATCTCCTCTGTCTATGTCACTTTGTATTATCCATACTCCTCAACCTGTTTTCCATCACAATGTCATTCTCCTTTTCTCTTCCACCACTTATATTTTTTATTCCATCTCCTACCTTTCTTTCCTTCAGATCCTCTTCCTCTCCTATATCGCCTTTCCTCCATTATATTACTCTCACTCTCCCATTTCCCTTGTCCCATTTTTCACTCCTGAATCCCTTGTCTTTCTGTACTCCATCTCATCTTTCTTTCATTATAACCATCTATCTCTTCTATCCACCTTAATCTCGTCCATTCACCATACATAATCATTGCCTCCATCAACCTTCCATTTTTATAATCTCTATTGAAACAATTGTTATTTCTTCTATTCCCTCATCAACATTTTCTCAATCCTTTTGCAAACCTCTCATCCGGATTTATCTCACTCACTCCCACTTTTATTTTATTTTCTCTTTATTTCATCTTTTCTTCCTCTCCTTCACAAACTTTTTCCGTCAGTTTGTGCACCATCTTTCTCATCTACATTTTATCCATTCCTCCATGTTTCTTGCCTCCATGCCCATCCGTATTATTTACCTTAAATCATCTTCATCTCTTAGTTTCCCGCCCATCTCACCTCCTCTACTCTCCCATATTAATTTCCTCCAACATAACCTTCAAACCCGCCATCCCCATATTATTCCTCCATACCCCATCTTTATCTCACACAAATCTTCACCCCATCCATTAAAATCTCCATTCACCTGCATCCCCCTCATTCATCCATGTCTTCTTTTTTCTTTCTTCTCCCCTTTTTTCTTTCTCTTTCACATGCCAGATTTCTTTCCCCCTCTTCCCCATCTTTTTCTGTTCATGTTCTCTTCCTCTTCTCATTCTCCATTTCTTCTCTATATTTTATACCCCTTTGTCTCTTCCTTCCCATCTTCTATCACCATTTTCTGCAACTTTCCAACATTACTGCTTCCTTTGTATTCTCTCCTGTTTCTCTATTTTTTCTCTACTTTTGCTTCCTTAATTCATATTCTTTTATTTAAACTCATCTCACATGTTCCTCACATTTCTCCCCACGTGTTCCTCTACTTCTGGTCAGATCTCTAACTCTCTGGCATTCCCTTAGCCTGTAATGTAATGTCAAGTAAACATTCTACTATTGAATATATATCTAACATATAAAGACTTAGAAATGTAAACAAAGAAATATTATTACAAAGGAAACAACTGGTTTATATTAAGAGACCACTTGTATTATAAATAAATATGAAATAATAAATAAATATGTAGTATAAATATTGTCTTCTTGAATATAGCCAATATTATGAAATATTGGATTACTACAATTACACATAATTATGACATTAGTAACTTGCCCATCATAAATTATGGTATTATATGTTATGTTCACTTTTCTGTTCTGTCTCTCTCTGTGCTGTCTCTGTTCACTGTCTCTCTCTCTGCTCCTTCTCTCTCTAAATGCGCCCTCTCTCTGTGCACCCTCTCTTTATGTGTGCGCTCTCACACAGACCATACCTTAGTAAGAATGTGTAGAATAACCAAAAATCCCAAAGTAACTTCCAACAGACACCAGGAACACATAAACTAAAATGATTATCTTGCAGATATCTATATTTAAGGAGATTTATACTAAAGACATAAACAATAAACTAAAAACAATGACATAAACAAATATATTTATTTTACAGTCCCATTCTTATGCAAAAAAAATCAATATCCAGTTTGGACCTGAAAACGGCAAAAAAAAAAGCAGTCGCAGTGGTCCAAGTAATGTTCTTAGAGAGCACCACAAGTGCTCCTTCCAGTCTGTCCACCAGTGATGCACGACTCCACTGGAAAAGCAGATTATGTTTCTAGGACTGATATCTAAATGACTCCACCTCTCACCAGATCCCAGCCACCTGTCACCAGATCCCAGTCACCTCTCACCAGATCCCAGCCACCTCTCACAAGATCCCAACCACCTCTCACCTGATCGCAGCCACCTCTCACTTGATCCCAGTCACCTCTCACCTGATCCCAGCCACCTCTCACCTGATCCCAGCCACCTCTCACCTGATCCCAGCCACCTCTCACCAGATTTCAGGCTCCTCTCACAAGATCCCAGCCACCTCTCACCTGATCCCAGCCACCTCTCACCTGATCCCAGCCACCTCCCACCCGATCCCAGCCACCTCTCCGCTGATCCCAGCCACCTCTCCGCTGATCCCAGCCACCTCTCCGCTGATCCCAGCCACCTCTCAGCTGATCCCAGCCACCTCTCAGCTGATCCCAACCACCTCTCAGCTGATCCCAGCCACTTCTCAGCTGATCCCAGCCACTTCTCAGCTGATCCCAGCCACTTCTCAGCTGATCCCAGCCACTTCTCAGCTGATCCCAGCCACCTCTCACTAGATCCCATCCCAGCCACCTCTCACCTGATCCCTGCCACCTCTCCCCAGATCCCAGCCACCACTCACCAAATCCCAACCACCTCTCAGATGATCCCAGCCACCTCTCAGCTGATCCCAACCACCTCTCACCAGATCCCAACCACCTCTCACCAGATCCCGACCACCTCTCACCTGATCCCGGCCACCTCTCACCGGCTCCTCTGGCATCATGTACATAGAATCCTCTCAAACCCAATGGCAGTGTATCAAGTGGTGAGTCTCTCCATTGTGAATCCAAACTCTGTGGCATCTTCCACAGTGTCCCTGAACCAGCCAGTATTTTGCCCCAATACTACATGATTTTCTCTTCTGATTTTCTGTCTTCTCTATATTCTTTAACATTCGTAAATTAATCTCTTTCAACTGATTAATAATAACTTCTCTATTATTGATTGATCTAGTCTGATATGTTTCATCACAACTTTTCTTTCCAATCATTTTAAAGAATTTATATATCAAACAAATAAGGGTGATAACTGCAATCTCTACAAAGCCAATCCAGTTTAACATGATAAAATTCACCCTAAAAATATCAAGATACATAAGTATGACCACTTACTCTATGCACTGTCTATACATATACATTTGTTGTTGATTAGTCATTAAGTTGTGTTCGGCTCTCCATGACCCTATGAACCACTACACGCCAGTCAAATCTGTCAGCTATTGCCACTCTGAGCTCCATCAAGCTCATGTTCGTTGCTTCAATTATCTCATCTTTCAAACTCTGCCTCTGCTTCCCCCTTCTTTGAATGCCTTAATTCTTTCTTTCCCAGCATCAGAGTCTTTTCTAGGGAATCCTCATGATATGGATCAAATATTTGAGCTTCAGCCTCATGATCATACCTTCCAGTGAACAGTTTGTACTGATTTATTGGATCGTCTTGCAGTCCAAGGAACTCTAAGCAGTTTTCTCCAACAGCACAATTCAAATACATACATTCTACAGTGCTCAGACTTCTTTATGGTCCAGCTCTGACATCCATATGTTACTATGGGTGATACTATAGCTCTAACTATGCAGACCTTTGTTAATAATGAAATATCTTTTCTTTTTAATAGCTTGTCCAAGTTTGCCATAGCTTTCCTCCACAGAAGTATGCATCTTTTAATTTCATGGTTACAGTCACCATCTGAAGAGATCTTGGATCCCAGAAAAATAAAATCTATAACTGCCTCCACTTCTTCCCCATTTATTTGCCAGTAATTGAGTTTGCCCTTTGCCATGATCTTTGTTTTTATTTTACAATTGAGCAATAGGCCAACTTTTGCACTCTCTTCTTTTACCCTCGTCAATAGGTCCTTTAATTCCTCCTCACCTTCAGCTAACAGAGTAGTATCATCGGCGAATCTCATGTTTCTTCCAGGAATATTGTTTCCAGCTTTGGATTCATCCAGCCCCGCCTTTTGCATGATGCACTCTGCATATAGGTTGAATAGATAAGGTGACAATATACAACCTTATCGAACTCCTTTTACAAACTTGAACCATTCTGTTGCTTTCTCTTTATCCATCGGACATTGGCAATTTGATCTCTTGTGCCTCTTCCTCTGCAGAACCCGGCTTGCACATCTGGTAGTTCCCATCCCATATATAGTTGGAGTCGAGCTTGTAGAAACTTGAGCATTACCTTGCTGGCATGTGAAATGAGTGCAATTGTTTAATAATTGGAGCACTCTTTCACATTGTCTTTTTTTTAGGATTGTGATGTAGAATTACCTTTTCCAGCCCATTGGACGCTGTTGAGTTTTCCAAATAAGACAAGCAACACTTGAATAGTTCAGTTGGGGTACCATCAACTCCTGCAGCCTTGTACATATAACTGTTCTTTGTATCCTCTCTGCTTGTCAGACACTCCAAGAGTATTTATGTATATATGTGTATAGACAGTAGTGTACACACATTAAGAGAATATATTCAGGACGCATTGCTCAAGCTGTTTCTTCAGCCATTTTAAAAGTTGGGTGGCATTATATGTTAAACATTTATACAAATATCAACTGTAAATCAATATGAATCTGTCAACATTTTTCAGTATACAGTGGATCCTCCACATTCGTGCGGGGGGGGGGGGGTTATATGTGTTTTCTTTTTGTGGAATGTGTCTGTAGCCCCCTATTTGTATCTTTCTTGGTGATAGAAGTCTTGTACATTTTGGACTACCTGTTTTATATTAGAGAACACTTAAGATCATATTTTGGCTTGGTTTAATAATTTTCGTGTATTAGGTTTGTATTACAAATTGCTAGAGAATTATTTTAACATGTGGCTTTTATATAATAGTTTTTCTTTTGATTTTGTGATTTCTTTTTTTTTTAAAGTGATTTTGACTATAATATTTGTAGGCGGCGCATGACCATTTGATAGGTGAAAGACTACTTTAGGTCTATCTAGTGCACCTCATTTTGTGGTTTCCATTACTCTGGTCGTTATACACAATTGGCTGTTGCACTCATGACCAGTTAGAGATCACAGTTTTCCTCTGCAAGCTTTGAGCCTCACTTCTGTAGTGGGAAAGCTTTTAGAAGGGTTAATAAGGGATAATATACAAGAATATGTCTATTTGAACAGGATTATAAATAGGAGTCAACATGGATTTATGAAGGATAGGTCATGTCAAACAAATCTAATTTGTTTCTATGAGTAGGTTAGTAGGATCTTGGATTAAGGCAGCTCAGTGGGTGTAGTCTATTTGGATTTTGCAAAGGCTTTTGATACAGTGCCACATGGGAGACTATTTTGCAAACTAAGAGATACAGGAGTTGCAGTAAATATCTGCTCATGGATTGAGAGCTGGCTAAAAGACAGGAAGCAAAGGGTTGTTGTAAATGGAACATACTCCGATTGGACTAATGTGGTAAGTGGGGTTCCTTAGGGTTCAGTATTAGGTCCTCTCCTTTTTCACATATTTATTATTGACTTAGAGGTGGGACTGGAAAGTAGTCCATTTTTGCTGATGACACAAAGTTGTTCAAGGTAATTAAATCAGATAATGATGTGCTTTCCATAAAATTGAGGAATGGGAATCTAAGTGGCAGATGAGATTTAATACGAATAAATGTAAAGTTATGCATCTGGGAAGGAAAAATATCCATGCGATTTATAATCTTAATGGAGCAAATCTATGGGTATCACATATTGAAAGGGATTTGGGAGTTCTTGTGGACAACCACCTAAGTAACAGTGCTCAATGCCAAGCAGCAGCTGCAAAGGCAAATACAATCTTAGCATGTATTAAGAAGGGTATAGAAGCAGGGGAAGCAAATATAATTCTGCCACTATACAAATCTCTAGTACGCCCTCACTTGGAATATGGAGGACAGTATTGGGCACTACTTCATAAAAGGACATTTTAGAGCTGTAAAAGGTACAAATGAGTGCAACAAAACTAATAAGGGGAATGGATGGGGCTAAGTTAGGAGGAAAGACTAACCAAATTAAGCTTATTTTCTCTAGAAAAAAGGTGTCTAAGAGGAGATATGATTACCTTATATAAATACATCCAGGGTCAGTATAAAGAGTTGTCAAGGGAGCTTTTTGTATCTAGAGGTTTTGAACTGACAAGAGGACATCCCTTGAGGTTAGAAGTAAAAAGATTCCACCTTAAAGAAAGAAAAGGGTTCTTCACAGTAAGGCTGGTTAATCTGTGGAATTCTCCACCAGAGGAGGTGTTGACAGCGGATTCAATAGATAACTTTAAAAGGGGACTAGATTTATTTCTAATTAAGAAGGGAATTCAGGTTATCCTGGATAATTAGAGAGGCCCTCATTCAATTGCGATTTGGTCAATTGAATAGTGCTCTAAATAAGCACATAACATATTTTTTTTAAATAAGTTTTTAGTTAGTGAAAACTTTGCTTTTGGATAGATGTTTACTAACTAAAAACTTCTTTAAAAAAATATGTTATGTGCTTATTTAGGGCCCTATTCAATTGGCCAAATTGCAATTGAATGAGGGTCAGAGAGTGTATTGATCCAGAGGTGGAGCAGGAACAGTAAGGGGAGAGTAATGAGGGGCTCCATTGTTGGAACTTCAGCAGGATTCCTAATCACCTTAATCCGATTTGTAAATCATAAACATAATATTATTAAAACACACAAAGGATATAAGCCAAAGAGCATATTAATTTAGTAAATATAAAATCCTTCTGATATTCTTAGTGAACCTCTATATACAAAGCTGTTTTATGAGATTTATTTTGGTAAATGCCCTTCCAATTGCTGCATTGAGTGTTTTGGTGTATTTTTAACTTGATAACGGTGTTATTATTATGCCACTGTTATCTGTGCGACAACTGCATTCTTGATGTATCTCCAGTAAGTTCTGGTCTCTGTCACAGTAAAGGCCACCATGATTATTAGCGAGATGTTATGCCGTATCTGAACTGTAACTGTGCAGGACCTGATTGACTCGGACAACACTATATAGGCATTTCAATATTTCCCAAGTTTCTGGCAACTGAAACAGCAACTTGAGCCCCTCTATATCTGAGCTATCAGTGATTACAAGTTAGATCTGTCACCCCAACAACAAACTGGTTTCACCCTAAAGTGCGTTGAAAACTAGATTTACATTGTACTAGTTGTTTTAATCAATGGTAAGTAATTCCTCAGATTTTTAGCATGCTAACTTAAAGGGGACCTTTCCTGTTTTACTGTAGCACACTCGAAGCCTCCTGTTGCCGGGTGTGCTTGCGCCCCACTTCCCAACTTACTCCGTAAGCCCCTAACCCCCTGCACCCCTTGCCGGGCCTAACCCTAACCCCCTACAGCAGTTAGCTGGTCTAACCCTAAACCTAACCCCCTACACCCCTTGCTGGCCTTAACCCTAATCCTAACCCCTTACATCACTTTCCCTCCCCTAACTCTAAACCTAACCCCCTACGCCCTAACCCCCTATACCACCTTGGAGGCCCTAATCCTAACCTAGCCCTCTTAGCCTAACCCTACCCCCCTAAAACTAAGTCCCTAAGCCCTTAACCCCCTACACCCCTCTCCGACCCTAACCTTAACCATGTAAACCTAACTCGAAAACCCCTAACCACTTACCAGCCATAAGGAGATAGCTTCATCGGCACAGGGCATGTGCACATAACAAATGCACATGTGCTTACATAAAACAGGAAAGCACCATAGGAGCTCCAAATGGTATGGGGGGGGGGGGGGGGGGGGGGAACTAATACTGTTGTTTTTTGTTGTTTGTTTGCCTGCACAGTTACAATTAAACATACTGTATTACTTACAAGTTCATCAAAGCAGCTAATTGGTAAGAGCCACTGGTTTACCTAATAATGCCACAAAAAAAGTAATGTCTTACCATAGAAAGAAATGTCCAGACAATGTATAGTCAGCTTGATCTTATTGTTTAGAATGATGTGAAATATTTATTTTAGTTGTCAATTTCCCTTTAACAAGCAGATTTAGTTTGTCAGTAATAAAAATGTTTCAAATCATGTACATAACTTTCATGTAAATATCAATATCTAGCCCTCCGGTCACATTGCATGACTGCGCCATTACATTGCCCCAAAGCTGTCATCGAATTAGTGGCCATTTCCTGGTAAACTGGTAAGATGCTATAGACCTTGATCAATTTGGTTGTGGCATGAAATACTTTGCTTAAATACGTTTAAACTATTAAAAAGCTTACCCACTAATATGGGTGCTTTAGATGGTAAGCCTTTATGTTATCTTGAGAATGGATAGGAAATTAGCAACCACTTTTTCCCCTACTGTGTATTAAAATAAAAACAGTAAACTCCCGATTATCCGTAACTCAAGCATCCAAAATTCTCAACCATCCGGCACACAGCATGAATCCCCGCTATCTGGAAACTCTCAAGCAACCGGCAAACCAGCCCTGTATATTAGTGAATGTCTCATATGATCCAATTTCACAATGCCACAACAAAGATGGTGGCCCGCCCATTTCTCATGCATTCTAACTTATTTCTAGTTATGACTTACACTCATGGCTTCGCCCCCTCCCATGCGGCAAGTACCAAATGTTATCTCACAGCTCTGTCGGCAAAGCACAGGAGCTGAAAGGCCAAGATGGCGGCGCGGTAGGGAGCGGTTGCTCATATCTACCACCGGTACCGGCATTGTGTGTCTGATATGCAGTGCTGGGCTGTCCTGGGGGCTCTTCATAACTTGTCTGGCACGTAGAGACCTGCAAAGAGTACAGAGCAGCCCTGTCCACTTGTTCCCAAACTGCTCCTGTTACTTTAATTAAATGGCAGCTCTTTAGTTAGGCCTATTTTCATGGAGACTCTCACGCAACCGTAAACTACAGTTATCCGGCATATGTCAATCACCGTGGGTGCCGGATAAGTGAGAGTTTACTTGTATACTGTTTTCAATAATTGAAATGATCTTATAATGTCTATGGCCAGAAATGTATTTTGAAAAATGTATGAAGGATTTGTCATAGCGAAATAGAGATTTTATTTGGCTGTAATGTTGTCTGGGCTCGGCATCCTAAAAAGAAAGATGTCATAACTGAATAGATTTGGAATATTGAGAAGTTGAAGGGAAACTCCACCATCTAACCATAAGTAACAAAGAAAGTCTTGAAATATATAATAAGATATCTGACAGCAGTGTAAATCCAGTAGGCCCATGTAGGCTGCCATTCAATCTGTTTGTAAGCTGTATCTTGATAAGACTTGAGAATAAGAGGATTTCTTTACTGTAAGTTTTTCTTACCATCTCACCTGGAAAGTGGTTAAATTTTTTTGTCACACTTTGTGAAAAGTAGTGTGTACATAAACTACTAAATCTGAAAATAAATAAAATAATCTCATGGTGACTTATGCATAGAAATAAAAAAATACAATTCTGCTGTAATATATAATATGTGGGAGATGTGAACTGAAAAGAAGAAAATGGAAAGTAAGTAAGGAAAAGAAGGAATGCAGGGGGAAGCAGAAAAAAAAGAACAAAGGAGAGAGGAATAGAGGTAGAAATATACTTTTCAGACATAACTAGAATTTAAGAAAGACAGTCAAAATGCAAAGATAGAAACAGTATGTTATGGAGCTGTCCACACAAAGTTATTTATTCAACTTAACCAAATGGGCAATGGGCACCTGAGGCGTTCATTGCGAGGCCCACAATGGGCGCTGAAAGGTGCACATGCAGGTTAGAGCATGGCGAGGCTCGCAGAGGAGAGGGAGGGAGATAACACGGGAGGGAAGGCGAGTGAGAAATTGCATGCTCAAAGTGGGGGGGGGGGGGACATGGGGGTGAGGGGTGGGGAGAGGAGTGCGAGAGACACAGGGGTGGGATAGACAATGGGCACAGAAAATTGCAAGTTGCGCATGCGTGTAGTACATGGCGAGACTTGCAATGAGCACCAAAGGTGCTCATTGCGAGGCTCACAGAGGAGAGGGAAGGAGGGAGGAGAGGGGAGAAGAGGGAATGGACACACAAAGGAAGGAGAGAGAGAGATTGCATGCTTGAAGGGGGGAGGAGTGCGAGAGACACAAGGGTGAGGGAAAGAGACACAGGAGTGGGAGAAAAGAGACACAGGAGTGGGGGAAGAGACACAGGGGAGGGGGGGGAAGAGACACATGGAAGGGGAAGGGGGGAAGAGACACATGGGAGGGATAGAGGTTAAAGAGACACAGGGAAGGGAGAGGCGTGAGAGACAGGGGAGGTAGATGGGAGGAAGAGACACGGGGGGGGGGGGGGCACATCAAATCTTAATCTTATGATGTGCAATTGACTAATTGACTTATAATCACCTTGAAGTTGATTACAGCTAAAAAAAAGCAAGAAAACAAAAAAATGTTAGCCCACCTAGTTTGCCTCTTTTCCTCATGTTTTAAACTAAAATTAAAGCTTGGTTTAGATCTATATGCTGTATAGTTCCACATCTGTTGCATTTCTTCCCGTTATAACTTCTGACATCACCATTTCCAATGAATGCCATGCATTTACTACCCTCTAAAGTAGTAGCTCATATTCCCTCTCTGCTTCCCACCCTCTAACTTCAAAGCATGACGTGTTCTAACATTTCCCTTTCATCTGGAGCATACTTCACAACCTACTTTCATATAACCTTTGTGTGTGTGTGAGTTTTCTTTTATTATCACCCCCATTTCTCCTTCTTCTCCTCACATTATTTTGTGATAACTTGTCTAAAAGGGACCTCAAAAATATATTTACGTTTGGGGGCTTACCCTCTCTAAAGACTAAATTATGCCATCTGCATCTCCTGTTTGACTGAATGAAATGAAGTTTAAATAGGTTTTGCTTATTTCTTTAATTTTTTCTTAAAAAAGCTAATTTTTAAAATGTGCTCTTTTAAATGCATGAAAAAAATCAGTCAAAATGTCACGTTCCTTTAGTATAAACATTTTTTTTTTTTTGCTTTCACCCAAACTTTAAAATTGGGTTCTTGAAATCAAGTGCATTTATTTAGGGTGTGCAAATGCCACAAATAATCCAATCAAGCCATCTTATTTTCTGATTTTAAAATAAGTGCTACAGTTTCAGTACTTATTCATTCCCCACTTAAATCACTTCTAGATAGTGACATACCAATCTGCATTTTGAAGGGTCCTGTAGACCACCCCAGGGGGGTTGGGAGGAGCGGCCACTTGACTGGGCAGGCCCTGGTATGAGTAGGAGGTGGCTAGCTGGGGGAGGGGAGTCAGTTGTAGGAGTTTGGCGCCATTACCACCATTATGCCCCCGGCTAGCCATGTGTAAAGATACCCACCCACCCATCCCTAAAGTGTTGTTGTTTGAAGTTATGTATATATTGCTAAAAAAAAATAATAAAAAAATAAATAAATAAATAATAATAATAATAAAATTAAAAAAATAAATACATTTAAAACAATTTAAAATAAGGATGAGTAATGGAAAATTGGAGGTATTATCTTGTATATTGTCTTAAAGCACTTGTTGGTTATTATTAAATGTATATTATATGATGTCAAATGATGTTTATGTTGTTGTCGCAGCGGCAGGTGGTGAGGGGAGTCGCTGGGACAATGGTAAAATGGGTGAGATCCTACCCTACGGTGGTAAGGATGTTCCAACACGGTAGGCTCTGGACGAGGGTTCAGGGCGTAGGGCGTACTGTCTCTGGAACGGCTCCTCCCCTCACATGGTTATGTTAATTATTGTTATGGTTATTATATCAGTTTGTGTTTACCAATAAACGCTGTGGCCAGTTATCCTCCCAACAAGTTGTCTGTGTCTAATCATTATATTGTAATAGGTGATTGTGTATAAACCTTTATGTGCGCATACCAACTGGGCCTTGCTAAGGTCAAGCATTAAAGGCATATGTAAGTTTCCTGTATTATGACGCTTCTGATGGAGAAGAATCAGTAGTGTATGAAAACATTTTTTTCATGAAAAAATACTGAAATAAACATCAACCAACTTACCCTGATATTTACTAAATCTCTTGAGTTTGTAAGCAGCAGCATTTGTGAGTTGACACCCTGGAAAATTACTGCTAAAATTATCATAAAATTCATAATTCGTTTTGGCCAATCACAGGCAGCTAATACATTTTTACACAATGTAACAATCAGTGATGGTAGTTTGTGCAGGACGGAATCATGGGATATGCAGTCTCCCTGTAGAAGGAAGTAGGAGGAGTCAGACACTGATCTGTAGATCTCTGCATTGAGCTGTTGCATGTTTGAAAGTTAGTAAAGAGTTAAAATCCATACCCAAATGCAGTGTTTCTATTGGTAGGTACACTGTGCCTATGTAAGCAGCTCTGGGGGTGGGGAAAACAACTTTTATTTTAAAATAAAATAAGTCTGTATGTGTATACAATGACTCCATGTAATGTGTGTGTCTGATATAAGCAGCAGGTGTTAGATTAGAGAGAAGGAAGAACAGGGAAACTTAGATATATCTTTAAGCATTGGGGAACACACTCTTACAAGCATGCACGGAAAAACACCAATGCACGTGTAAATATTACACTATTACATTTTTTAATTTAGAATTGTAAACATATACTAAATTATGGATTAAGCGAACACAATAAGCCAGACGTTGATAACATTACACCCCATCACTGGAGTCAGAGGACAGTACAAGAGATAGAGAGAAGAAAATTCCCATTAGCTAAATACTGTAAGACAATTTTAAAAGTAAAATATTGAAGTCTAAAAAGTCTAAAAAACCCCCCACAAATGTTCAGAGCAAATATATGTTCCAGACTGGCACTAGAAGGCAAGTGGGTCCAATACGGCAACATTTTTGCGGCAATGCCTTGTGGGACGTTTGTACAGTCCAACATGGTCTCCAATACATAGAGGAAGCTGAATATAAGGGGCATCTCTGTCATTAAAGTGAAAAGAACACATAAATGGTTTCAATTGAATACATTTTTTATTATAAAATCTTTTAACAATAATGCAGATCAAAGCAAATCGAAACTTAAAAAAATGTTAGTTACCAATTTAAAAACTTACTGGTGCCACTACTCGTTGAAAGGTATGTGGTACGTAGGGTCTGATAACATGATTTGCAAACCGTAACAAAACCTTCCTCCTAGAGTAATTTGTTAAGAAGCTGATTGATAATGATAATCCCTGAGCAATATACAATTTTTCCAATGACCAGTGCAGTTGATAAATGTTGGTAAACTACCGTTTTTTGAAGTACAGTTTAAATGAGTATATTATTTTTAAGCACTTTTATTTAAAAGTTATTTTTCATAACTTGTACTGTATATTAAAACATTTTCAGTCTCCCATGCACAATGAGGCTATTCCCAGAACCCCTCGGCAAGCTGAAGACTGTAACTGGATGTCTCCGTGTCTAGCAGCGCTCACACTGACAATAAAACATGCTGCGTTTGCGGTCTTGCTGGCATGGCCAAGCTAGTCTTCCTATATTTCCCTTTGATAAGACTCGCGCCATGATTACCTGGCATGACAGCACATAACAGTACATAATTTGTATGCAGTGTTTCAGTGTTCTGGTATTGCCTCTTAAAACAGGAAAGGAAGCAGTCAATTGAGGATCGGTAAAGATCAAAATCCCCTTCAGGATCAATACTTTGTCATGGTAAAGGGGCTTGTGTACCTCAATGAAGCTGTGATCTACACCATGTAGAGACACCCAAGATGGGCAGGTATAGAGAAAATAAGTTTAATTTAGTTAGTCTTAACTTAGCCCCTCTATTCCCCTTATTAGCTTTGTTACCCTTCTCTGTATTTTTTCCAGCTCTAAAATGTCCTTTTTTATGAAGTGGTGCCCAAAATTGTCCTCCATATTTGCTTCCCTTGCTTCTATACCCTTCTTAATACATGCTAATATTTTATTTGCATTTGCAGCTGCTGCTTGGCACTGAGCACTGTTACCTAGGTGGTTGTCCACAAGCACTCCCAAATCCCTTTCAATATCAGATACCGCTATATTTGCTCCATTAAGATTATAAATTGCATGGCTATTTTTTCTTCCCAGATGCATAACTTTACATTTATTCATATTAAATCTCATCTGCCATTTAGATACCCATTCCTCTAGTTTATGTAAATCCCTTTGGAGGGAAAGTACATCATTATCTGATTTAATTACCTTGCACAACTTTGAATCATCATCAGAAATGGAGACACTACTTTCCAGTCCCACTTCTAAGTCATTAATAAATATGTAAAAAAGGAGTGGACCTTATACTGAACACGGAGGAACCCCACTTACCACATTAGTCCAATCGGCGTATGTTCCATTTACAACAACCATTTGCTTCCTGTCTTTTAGCCAGCTCTCGATCCATGAACAGATATTTACTGTAATTCCTGTATCCCTTAGTTTGCACAATAGTCTTCAATGTGGCACTGTATCAAAAGCCTTTGCAAAATCCAAAAAGACTACATCCACTGAGTTGCCTTGATCCAGGTTCCTACTGACCTCCCAATAGAAACTAATTAGATTTGTATTGCATACCCTATCCCTCATAAATCCATGTTGACTGCTACTGTAATTACTTTATAATGGTTTATATAATCCAATCTACACATGTATATCATGCATTTTGTGTTGGGTTACTATAAATAAGACCAGTGTAGTGACCGAATAAGTCTACATTTATTTTGTCTTCTTCAGTATACAGTATATAGAAATCACAGATTATTTCTGTACCATGGTCTAATGTATTTTTCTTTCTATCCATAGTCCATGGAAGATCATGTCTGGGATCTGTTGTGCGAAGCAGACAAAACAGCTGAAGAAAACCAAGAGCAGGGCCAAGTGTATGATGCCATGGCAGCTACCCTGAAGGAAGCCTGGGATGCCCTCATCAGTGTCCTGGAGAAGAGGAGAACACTCTTACTCTTGACTACAACATTCTTTGAAATTGCTCAAGAGGTTTGTGTTTGAATCAGATCTGACTAATGTATAATTTCTGCACAAAATCTAATATTATTAGCTAGTACTTTAGTACTGTGTGGCATCCCTGATCTATGCACATAAAATCACTGACGTGTTTCCACTAGTGTTCTTTATCTATATGTATATATTTGCAGAAATATCAACTTAGTAACATATATACAAAGAAGTCAAACGAATGACAACTCATACATATGTAGAAAACTATTTATTCCAGTTATATGATTTAAAATAAAATGATAGAAAATAATGAGAGGAAGAAATAGGGGCAATTGGGCTTGATCAAAGCTTTTCTATATGGTCTTTTGATAATAGGCAAAATGTATTTAAAAAGCAAAACAACACAACAGTTTTTAAATGATATATTCAGTAATTTTTTACTTTTGGCTTCCTATTTCTTTATAACTTTATTCTGTCTGCTGCTTTATCAAGAAATGTTGCCTATTTTCATGTCGGCTTCTTGAATGGTATTATGAGAGTATAGTATTCTAACAATTGGAACACTCCATTGTAAATTAACTGTTCATGAGTTATAACTTTGGTTTAGTTTGATGTATATTTTTGACATTTTGTATATTAGGAGGGATTGGGATCTGAATTTTTTTTGTGTGCCCATTTTCATGAAATTTTGTCCTGCTCAAAAAAATAGATTTATGTTAAATCTTGGGTTGTTGACATGGAGCCTCATTCAGTTAGGAGGCCGAAAGAGATGGGATATAGGCCGTATGTCTGCAGGCCTCCTGCGGGCCGGCAGCACTCTCAAGTTACGGTGCTATTCAATAAAGCGGGGCCGATAGCGAAATTCGTAAACCATGCCACCATATGTAGCTTTTGCAAGCTTAAACATGATCAATTAAGCAAGACCATAACTCCTGATGCTGAAATGGCCAATAGAAAAGGAGCCTATTAGCATGAAGGTAGTACAAAATGGAGTTGACATGTCAATCAAATCGCGATTCGGGGTCCGATATGGTGAGGTGAGCAAATACAGCTTTAAACTATTTTACATGTCAAAAATATTACATTTCCTTATGTAAATGAACATTCGCTCGCCATCTCTGATGAATTTCCACCATTAGAGGCAAGCGAATATACTATTACATCATTTTACATTTAAAATGTCATTACTATAAATAAACATTCCCTTGGCATTAGAGGCGAACAAAGGAAAACATTATTAAATTAAGAAGTCTTTATTTTAATTTTGGAAGCTGGAACAGATGGTGCTAATGTAGCAAAATACTAGGTTATAGAACAGAAGTAACTGCCACAAGCTTCCAGTGCAATTGGTAGGGCCAATTGTGCTGCAGGGGCTGGGGAGGGGAAGGGGCCACTAATCTTCAGAAAATGGGGGGCGGAACAAGGAGGTCTGGCTGTGTCAGTATCCCTGAGTGTACCACTTTAACACTCGGGGGTACTGACATGGCCAGACTGCAAGGGAGGTTAAAGGGATATTAAAGGGAAGTTTTCTGGATTTCCCTATGAATAATAATAAATTGGAAACTGTGTTCAATATTATGACTACCCTGCAAAGTGTGTTTAAAATAGGACCACTGAGAAATAAAAATAATGAAACTTGATCACAATGACACAACTAAAATTCTAATACATTCTCCCATAATTTCTCTTCTTCACTACTGCAGCTCGCTTCTTGTTGGCCCGCCCGCCACCCATCTATCCCCAATTTATAATGAATGCCTCTGTCAGTCACCCCACTGGCTTCCTATAGCTTCTAAAATCATGACCCTAACTTACAAAGCCTTCAACAACGGTGCACCCCCTTATATCTCTGCTCTCATCTCCAAATACTCTGCTAACGACCATCTTCTTTCCACCACTCTTGTCACCTCCGCTCACTCCTGCCTTCAGGACTTTTCTCATGCTGCCCCTATTCTCTGGAACTCCTCGCCTCGCTCCACCAGACTATCTCCTTGCCTCAAAACCTTCAAAACCTCACTAAAAACGCATCTGTTTAAATAAGCTCATCACCTGCACATAACACTTCTCTCACTGTCCTGTACCAAACACAAAACCTTTAGTCTGTAAGTTTGCGAGTTTTCAATCTTGCATGGCGCTTTGGGGAAAGCTCTATGGACACCAGATTCTAAGCTCAAAGACAAGGCCCTCCATTTTTTGCAATGTGTTTTATATTTAATTTGTCTTTTGCCTTGAACTTAACCCATGTATAGCGCTACGGAATATGTTGGCGCGTTACAAATAAACAATAATAATAATAATAATAATGAAGACCATGGATGATAGAAAGGAGTTAATCTATCATCCCCTAAGGTGTACCTCCTTTCTGGAAAGCTTAACTAAACCCTACAATGGTAACATAAAGAATAGGTGACTAAATCATATGGCATATTTTGAGTGGATTGAATTGCAAAGAGATAAATACAAAATGTAATTATAGTTTAACAGTAAAAATCAGTGTTCTTATTTATATTTTTTGCATTAGACTTAACTATTATACTAAATTGTAACATAAATGTAGCAAAAGAGAATGGAAATCATATTTTGTTGCATTGAAACTTTTATATTGCAAGATTGAAATACAATGTGCTACTGCACTGAATGCAAGAAGCTACTTTATAAAACAGTAGTACATAACTGCCACAACCTTCCAGTGCAAGCGGTAGAGCCAAACACATATAAAGGGATATAGTTACATAGTTACTTAGACATTGAGGTTGAAAAATACTTTTAGTCCATCAAGTTCAACCTTTTTAGATCTCCTCTGATCTGCAATATGCGGATAAGTTGTTAATTAATCGTTCATTGATCCAGAGGAAGCAAACAGGGGAAAAAACATTGAAACTTTACCAATTGTCTCAAAAGGACCAGATACTGGATTAATACTCACTCTCTATTTATCAAAGATAATCCTGATTATTCAAAAATATATCCAATCCCTTTTTAAAGTTTTCTATTGAACCCGCTGTCACCACCTCCTCTGGTAGAGAATTCTACAGATTAACCACCCTTACTGTGAAGAACCCTTTTCTTTCTTTAAGGTTAAATCTTTTTACTTCTAACCTCAAGGGATGTCCTCTTGTCAGTTGAAAACCTCTTGGCACAAAAAGCTCCCCTGACAAATCTTTATACTGACCCTGGATGTATTTATATAAGGTAATCATATCTCCTCTTAGACGCCTTATTTCTAGAGAAAATAAGCTTAATTTGGTTAGTCTTTCTTCATAACTTAGCCCCTCCATTCCCCTTATTAGTTCTGTTGCCCTTCTCTGTACATTTTCCAGCTCTAAAATGTCCTTTTTATAAAGTGGCGCCCAAAATTGTCCTCCATATTCCAAATGAGGGTGTACTAGAGATTTGTATAGTGGCAGAATTATATTTGCTTCCCTGGCTTCTATACCCTTCTAAATACATGCTAATATTTTATTTGCCTTTGCAGCTGCTGCTTGGCTTTGAGCACTGTTACCTAGGTGGTTGTCCACAAGCACTCCCAAATCCTGTTTCAATATCTGATTACCCTTTGATTTGGTTTGGCTATTACAGAGCCCAGTTCCATCCATACCCTTGGATGTATTCCATCAGGACCCGGGGCTTTATTAACATTTATTTTTTCCAACCACTTTTGGATTACTTCCTGTGTTAACCAATTATTTGGTGAAGGTAGTGTAGCCCCATTGTGTTGCTGTGTCCCAACCACTAGTACCTCCATTGTGTATACCAAAGAAAATAACCTATTTAGCTCATCTGCCTTTTCCTGGTCACTAATTTTAAGACGGCCTGTGTCACATTGTAATGTTCCTATAGCTTCCTTCCTCACCTTCTTCACATTAATATATTAAACCATTTTTAGGGTTAGGCTAGCTCTCTTTTAGATTTTTATTTTTGCAAGCCTTGTTGATTTCCTTGTATTCTTGTAAAGCAGTCTCTGTACCCTCTTGTTTGTATAATTTAAATGCCTGTTTTTTACTCCTCATCTTCATCTTTAAATCATTGGTAAACCACATTGGATGTAATATACTCCTTTTACTTTCTATTCCCACTTGGTATATGTTGATACGTATGTATATTTAGTAAAGCTTTTAATGTTGTCCATTTATGTTCAGTATATTTTTACCTAACAATTCTTTGTCCCAGCCTATACTTTGTATCGCTGTCCTTAGACTATTTAACTTTAAAATTAAGAGTTTTTGTTGGCCCTTACAGTTTAGTTTTTTTTAATTCAATCTCAAATGAGACTGTGTTGTGATCACTGTTTCCCAATGGTTGCCCTATTTCAACATTTGATACCATATCATGACCCCAGCAACATGCATTAGCTTGTGAAATAACAACTGACACCAATTTGGGAGTAACACGGGCCACAGCTTTATTAACGAACTGGATTCACATAATCCATAACTTAAACATAATTACCGTTATTAACATAACATTCCTTAATTAACATAATGGAGGAGGAGCCCGGCCAGGACAGTAACCTCACGCTCTGGGCCCGCGCCCATGGCCACCCAGTGCTTTTCCAAGCACGCCCATGAGGCAGGGAGACGCCCACTTAAGCCAGTGGGCCGGGCAACTCACCTTCCGCCGTGAGACACCAACATCAAACAAACAAGAAAGCAAATTTTGATACAACGTGCCTCATTACACACTTCCTACTCAATTCCTCTCCTATAACACAAAGAAAATATAACTATATATATATATATATTTTTTTTTTTTAGACTAACCCAACGTTCTTAACTAACTTGGGGCAGGGAGGGAAAATCCTGGCAATGGCCGGCGCAGAGTGAAGGAGGAAGCCCACGAACCGGGAGGAAGTCCCTCCTCCACACTCCCAGCCAATCAGGAGTGCCCCAGGCTCCGCTGGGTCACGCTGCGTCAGACCCAGTGCCTGGGGCTGCCTCCGCACCGGCCAATATTAATTGTGATAAGTAAATCCAAGATGGCCCCATTTCTAGTAGGCTCTTGTATAACCTTTGTTTTCAAGAACCTGCTCCCCTTAGCTGGTCTCATTCATCCAGTTTATTTCAGGGTAATTATTACTTTGATAAAAAAATGAGTTGAGTCATTTTTATATTACAAACAAAGAGTAAGGGTTAGGTAATAAAATTATTTCTTTAATAATGAAACCAAGAACAACACTGGAAATGTGTCTGGTGACCCTTTAGGAGAGGGTTGTGAACCACTGCTCTGTAGTTAGAAGGTTAACAACCTATTTGTTTTTTTCAGCTTTTTATCCTTGCTTATAGGCAACGTATGAGTGGAACATTGTAGTTTTTTATTATAACCTTTAAATTGAAGTGCAACTCAAAGGATAGCAAACATTTTCATACAGAAGATTCATTTTAATGGCTGACTTATTTAAGCATTAATATGCAACTCCATCAAATTGATTGCTTTTGTACCTCATTATTAATTTATTTTTTTTTCTCTTTATTTTGTGTCTAATAAGTTAAAAAAACAATTGTAAGAATAGTGTTACCATTAAGTGACATCATAGGGGGTCTAGTGTGATGTGATCAGTAATATCATAGATTATGCAATTTCTCATATGTGATGTCATGAGTAATGTTATAGGTGATGTTGTTATTTATATCATATGTGATGTCATGAAAGATTTCACCTAATGTCCTAGATGATGTCATGAATGATATATTTAGAAAAACATTTGCAAGGGCAGGAGACATCCCAATTTTCTGCATTTTCCAGCCTTAAGTTGTCAAATCCTAGCCTGTGCTTCACACTTAATTTTACTTTAATGCATTTTTTTCCAAGGAGTATTTAAATTATTTTATTGCAATGGTCTTTTAGTTGGACTGTCAGGGAAGTGGCATGTTTTTATTTTTTAAAAATAGTGACTAATTTGTGGTGTAAGGAAACCAGATAACCATTTACCTTCACTGCTTAATGTTGGCTGTTGTTCAGAAACAGTCATTTCAAAGATAATATATCAGTCTGGTTCCAGCAAGAGGCTCGTGCCTCCTTGCAGAGTAGTTTATATTGACTATTAAAGTCTTATACATCAACTCAACATAAAACTGGATATTTGTACACCCTCCTGCCAACCAACAAAGTACTTACATTTAATGAAAGTGACAAAATATATATTTATTATACTATTCAAGTTGTTTATATAAAAAGTTAACTTTCACTATACTGTGCTATAATATTATTGAACTGATATTATTGAGCGTTTTGTACAGAGATGGCCCTACAAATATTACCTTATTAGCCATTTTGTCGAAATTGGTGCCATTTCATCTCATCTCATGCAGGTTGTTGTTAGTCTGCATTTCTGTGTTTAATAAGTACGAACTGGGCCATTTTTTACCAAGATAGTCCAGTTTTTGAGCTTCTTTTCTGGTTCTTCTTTATCTGAATCTTACTTTCAGGTCTCACAAACTAAATGCTGCATATTTGTTTAATGGAGTTAGTTAAAAATGTACTTGCTACCCGTGATCGCTCGATGTGAGTTTATTCTAATTAAGTAATGGATGAATGTTAAACCAGATAAGGTAAAATAGGACATTTCAGTCTGTGCCTTTGTATGAACTAAAGTGATGAAGCATCACACTGTCCTGTCACTAGTCATCAGAAACATGTCAATATCTTGATATATCTCTATATACATCTATATACATATAAACAAAAGGTCTATATAGTATATATATATATATATATATATATATATATATGTGCTTTCTGTCTCTATGCTTACTCTCTTGGTGTGCTATCTCTCTCTCTCTGCACTCTCTCTCTCTCTGCGCTCTCTGTATCTCTGTGCACTCTCTCTGTGTGCTTTCTGTCTCTATGCTTACTCTCTCGGTGTGCTATCTCTCTCTCTCTCTCTCTCTCTCTCTCTCTGCACTCTCTGTATCTCTGTGCACTCTCTCTCTGTGTGCTTTCTGTCTCTACAGTCTATCTCTTTGCGTGCTCTCTCTGCACTCTTTCTCTCTTTCTGCACTCTCTTTCTCTCTCTGCACTCTGTGTGCTCTCTCTGTGTGCGTTCTCTCTCTCTCTGTGCGTTCTCTCTCTTTCTGTGTTCTCTCTCTCTCTCTGTGCGTTCTCTTTCCTGTGTCTCTCTCTCCCTCTCTTTCTTTCTCTCTTTCCCTCTCTCTCTGTCTCTCTTTACCTTTCTCTCTGTCCTGTATGACTCTCTCTCTCCTGTCTCACTATGCCCTGTGTCTCTCTCTGCCCTGTGTCTCTCTCTATCTCCTGTCTATCACTCTGTCCTGTATGTGTCTCCCTCTTTTGTCTCCTTCTCTGTCCTGTATGTCTCTCTCTCTCTCTTCTCTCTCTCTCTGTCCTGTATTTGTCTCTCTCTCTCTGTCCTGTCTGTCTCTCTCTCTCTGTCCTGTGTGTGTGTCTCTCTCTCTCTTGTCTTTCTCTTTTGTCCTGTATGTGTCTCTCTCTCTCTTGTCTTTCTCTGTTGTCCTGTATGTGTGTCTCTCTCTCTTGTCTCTCTCTCTCTGTCCTGTATGTGTCTCTCTCTCTCTCTCGTGTCTCTCTCTCTCTTTGTCCTGTATGTGTCTCTCTCTCTTGTCTCTCTCTCTATCCTGTGTCTGTCTCTCTCTCTCTCTCTCTCTGTCCTGGGCTTGGGTACTTCTTCTTTAGTATAAAAAGCAAAAGTATTTTTAAGCAAATAAGTAATGTAGTGACTGTATTTTATAATAAATATCACAGAGAGCAGTGATCGCCGGCGGCCAAATATGACATTTACATAATCTAAGTAAAAAATGTAATTTCCGGCGCTGTGACACCTGTTTATACATGGTACTATGTATTATCAAGAGAAATAGACGGCCAAGATCCAGACCGGTGTCATGTCTCATGTCATGTTGTTTCTTACTGACATGATTAGTGGCCCAAGTAAGTCTACTTTAGGAGTCTTTCTTTCAAGGAAGCTCAAAGCAGTTGGCATTAATTATGTTCTATGTGGCTGGTGCTTGATTTTATAGAGAAAAATTATATCAATGAACAATTTTAGGTCTTGTTTATTCCTAATAATTTTACAATGTTTTCAAAGGTAAATTTGGTCTACATAGAAATCAAATATAAGGGAAAGATCCCTGTTAAGTGGCACACCTTAAACCGATATATTTACTAGACAGGTAAACATTAATAAAATGTAACTTTTATTACACATTAATAAAAAAAAATTCCAAAGAAAACTACCTAAAAAAAATAAAACATGGAGCCTTAGCCTTGTTTTATGAGAACAAAGATGAGTGTATTGCAGAGACTAAGGTGTATAAACTTGGAGTAAACCTCCCATCCTTGCATTTAAACAACCACCAAACCTAAAACAAAAACTTGTCAGCAGAAAATTGGCCAATGAACAACTGAATACAAAAAATGGAACTAAACCTTGTAACAAATGTGCCTGTAAATTATGTGAACACATTTGTAATGATGATACAGCCACACATAACAACAAAACCTATAACGTCAAAGGATCATATTCATGCACATCGTCCAATGTGGTTTATATAATACAATGTACTTTATGTGGCACAGGCTGTTACATTGGAGAAAACAGACAAAAAAATGCATTTAAGGATGAATTGCTCATTGCAGGCCGCGGCCAACCCACCACTTTAATGCCTCGGAATGAGCACTTTCAGTGCTCATCGCAAGCCTCTCCTTCCCATAGCTGCAGCCTTCCATTACCCCTTTCCATAGGTAAGCCCCCTCAGAGGAGGGCCCTGGTGCATTGCACCACCTGCATCACTGGTACCCCTGACGTAGATTGCCACAAGGAAAATTGCTATACTATTTGTCTGATTACTTCTATTACTGGCGCACATCTGATGATGTCACTAGAACGCGTCAACAAGTAGTGTCTAGAAGATTGTTAAATAACATAGAAAGTCTCTCCTAAAAAAACAGAAAAACTAATAGAAAAAGCGATGGAAAAGATAATATAAGGAAGAAAAAAATGTGTCTCTTTGATAGCAAAAGAAAATAAAAAATAAACTTTGATAATGAACCAGGATACAATGAAAATGAAAATACATATGCTTGAATACATTGAGTCTGACTAAGGACATATTTAGGAAGGGGAAAAGTTGTAAGAAAATAAATATTAATATCACCCCCTGGACTCTGGAAGCATCCATGATACTTTGGTAAAGATTTAGGGTGTGAGAGGGTGTTACATTTCTGAAGAGCAGGTCTTGCATCTAGTACTTGTGAAGAGAAAGGGGGTTGGTGTCACATTCAATTAAGACTTTACCTCTCCCTCTTCACTCCTGTCCCACCCCTAAAAAAGACACTGCTCATTCTCTTGCCTTCTGAAGAAGTGATGAAACAACTCTGTGCCCCCTCTCTCTCTGTGCCCCGTCTCTGTGTGCCCTCTCTCTCTCTGGCCTCTCACTCTCTTGTTCTGTGCCCTCTCTCTGTGCCCTCTCTCTCTCTCTGCACCCCCCCTCTCTGTGTCCTCTCTCTCTATGTACCCCCTCTCTCTCTGTGTCTTCTCTCTCTATGTAGCCCCTCTCTCTCTGTGTCCTTTCTCTCTCTATGTCCCCCCCCCTCACTCTGTGTCCTCCCTCTCTGTGCACTTTCTGTGCCCTCTCTGTCTCTCTGCACCCCCCGTCTCTGTGCCCTCTCTCTCTCTCTGCACCCCTCCTCTCTGTGACCTCTCTCTCTGTGTCCTCTCTCTCTGTGCTTTCTGTGCCCTCTCTGTCTCTCAATGTCTGTGCGCCCGCTGCAGCCCACCACGGCAGGCAACACACATGCACGATTGTGACAGGATTGTGTTAGTAACGCCTGCGCAGTAAGCACTATATAGGCATTACACACACTTTGTCAACTATTATAGTGGATATTACATAGAATGCACCTAGATCAGTGGTTCTCAACTCTTGTGATCTGAGGACCAACCGGTTGGGTTCCAGTGATCATGGGAACCACCTCTGAGATCCAGAATGTTTTAACTGGGTAATACCATACGTGGCACAGTACATTTTAAATTGGTTTTGAGCTCGATTGAATAGAATACATTTTGTCTGCAGATAAATTCATAAATATTCTATGTCTAATGGTAGTGCTATGTATAAGGTGTTAGGCTCTTCTCATCCCTATGTTTTTGGGAATGGCAAATATAGTTTTGGCATCAATTTAAATAAAATATTAGTATGGTTTATGCTGTTTTTTTGTTTGTTTTTAGTTTGCTACAACAATCGATCAAGCACAGGAATTCCTTAATAAGACACCGGACATGGACACTGTGGAGTCTACAACAGAACTTATTCATCAACACAAAAACCATACAAGAGGTAAATTGTTTTTTCCTTTTAAAGAGACATTTTATATCAACATAATAATTATGCTGTCTTCAAGCACTAGGTATTTGGGTTATTTTTTCTAGAAAGCTAAAATTAACCTTTGCCTTATTACTTGTTATATGCAGTATTAGCGGCTTGCCCGTCAAAAATGATAGCAATAAAATGTGAAGGCTGGCAATGCTGTTTGCCACACAATGCAAGTCTTGGGCCTCACGATGAGCGCCTCTCCCACGTCTACTTTACAGGCCTTGCGATGAGCGCCTTTGGCACTCATCGCAAGCGCCGCAATGAGCACCTTCGCTGCTCATTGCAGGCCTTAGCCAACCCGTCACTTTCATGCCTCGGAATAAGCACTTTCGGTGCTCATCGCGAGCCTCTCCTTCTCCCCTCACCTACTTTACGGGCCTCGCAATGAGCGCCACATTCGTGCCTTGCGCTGAGCTCCTTCATCGCTCATTTAGAGCCTCTCCCCACTCTCTGACCCCTGGGTCTGTTTCCCCCTCTCTCCCTTCCATGTGTACTCCCCTCTCCCTACCCTGTGTTTTTTCACCCTTATTTCCCTCCCTTGTGTCTCTTTTCCCCCATTTCTAACCCCTGTGTTTCTTCCCACCGTCTCTCCCTCTCCCTCCCCTGTGTCTTTCTCCTCTTTCTCTTCCTGCTCAAAACTTGTGGGCCTCGCGAAAATCGGCTAAGTGTTACGGGCTTCGGCCTTGTTTTGAACCTTTTTCAAAACATTTATGTCTTTACGGCCTCCATTTTTTTCCTCAAATAGCCGATTTTCTATCTCCGAAAAATGCCAATTAAGCCTTAAATTAGCTTGCAACCTCACACACAAGACAGGGGGAGAGGCAGGGAGCCTATGAGTGAGCTTGCAAGCTAATTTGAGGCTTAATTGGCATTTTTCGGAGATATAAAATTAGTTAAGCGAGGGAAAAAAATATGTTGTAAGTTCATTTTTTCATTAATTGGCGTCTTTTGGCGGTCTTCCGACAGGCGGTCTTCCGACAGGCTTGAAAAAAAAGCCGTCATTTTTTCAAAGTCTTGCGTTCCTTGCGATTCGGCGCTAATTGCTGGCATCGCCATGAGCGCCTTTGCTGCTCATATTGAGTCTGTTTCAAAGTCTTGCAGGCCTCGCACTCATAGTGGGCCTGGCAATGAGTGTCTTTGGCGCTCATTGCCAGTCTTTTACAAAGTCTTGCAGGCCTTGCGATGATTCGGCACTCATTGCATAAAAATTTCAGAGTCTTGCGGGCGTCGCAATGAATGTCTGCAACGCTCCTTTTGCATGTGCAAGCCGGTAATTTTTAATATTGTGTGACGACAACTCTCAATTACGCCAACTATTATATGTGATTGGCCATCTCCATTGTGGTCAGCGGATGGTGCAGTATGAATGTGAACCAGTTATAAAATCCAGACAATTTTGAATGGTCTACCAAATATTTTTTTGCTTGGCACTAAATATAAATATGGTAGATGATATCTAAAGGCCAATGTATCAATAATCTATTTTCAATGACAGCTTATTATATTGATATTTTTAAGATGAGAGTCCAACCCAAGGTCAACGTGCAGTAATGTCAGTGACATACTTGAGGTGTCTTTTTCACTCAAATCCTTATCTCTATTTAACACTGAGGACCAACAATAAGGATCTTAGTTATTGAAATGTCTCCTGGACCGGTGAATTATATATATGTACTTGAAAATATGTTACTTTTACTAATGTATTGTAGCAGATGTTATGTATAGATGGTGGGGAGGGCTAGTAGGGGCTAGCTAAGGCCTTATTAAGGGGGATATTTATTTTATTATTATATACAGTATTTTTTAGAACAATTCATCCCGCTGGGCCAGGTAGTGGAAGAAAGGAAGGGGCCACACAGCAGGACCCTGCTTGCTTTAATTATTGCTTTTCTAACTCCATAACTAGGGATCCCTGAAGGTCCAGTGGTTAGGATTTGGTGCCTTCACTGCTGCGACCTGGCTTGAATTCCATGTCAGGAAACCAAGAGGTTACACCACCCTGAAGCCATGCAGGTTTGGGTCTGGTCAGTACTTGAATGGGAGACCCTCTAGGATTACCTATATGTTACCACTGGAGAAGAAATTGGCAACCCACTCCAGTATCTCTGCCATGAATAGCAAGTGGATCAACATGGCCATGGACTTAAAAATGTCCTAGTTTGTTATGGTCAAAGAGGTCAAGGAGAGTCTGAAATGACTGAACAACAGGCTATGGGGGGGGGGGGGGGGGGTTCCTGGAGACCTTTGTTCAATTTCACTAAGAGACAATCAGTCTGAGCAATTTTCCGTTTTTTGTGAGTAATACATTAGAATTTTCTTAAGAAAACCTACACTGAGAATAGCTGCTCTTACCGCCATCTCTCGGCAGGAGCTCCTCACAGTTTTTTGCAAACTCTCACAAATTCTCTCTCATTTATATTTTGCCTTCAAAACTATAGCCAGATAAGTAATTATTCTCCACACTCTGCAACAGTACAGGCGGGAGGAACTCAAGCCCAAAACACATATTTTCTCACAAAAGATGAACTTTTTTGATCTCAATCAACAAGAATGCTGTTCATATTGATCTTTACTCCTTAAAGGTTATGCAAACTGAATAATAACATTGTCCCTATAACTTCAATTATTCATTCTATTTATTAAATAAACCCTTATACCTCGGTTTCCCTTATGTAATTGTAAAAAATGTCAAGATAAATTAAGCCGTAAATGTAGCATCTGATTTATAAAAGTTAACAATTAGAACTGAAATAATAGCCATTAATAAATGTTGAGGTTTTTGCCCGCAGTCTTTTTCAAGCGTGCCATTCGTACAGCTGCTCCTGTTTTACTCCAGGTTTCTATTTTTAGGTTAGGTGGGTGGAGAACTGGTCGTCCCTTCTAAAAATACACAAAATGAGATCTTTGTTAAGCTTTCACGGGTGGGTTACAAATGTTTCTCTATGGTATACAATAGCAGAAGCTATCTTTAATTAACACACTTGTATTGGGCTGTGTCATTTTTTTTAAATTGAATTTATTTTCTGTAGAGCATTTCCACTGAAGCTTCAAGTGGTGGCAGTGTGGAACAGTTCAGTATGCTGGGGATGTGTATCAGGGAAGAGGTGAGAGAGAAAGAGCAAGGGTTGGATGTCAGCAAAGCACAGGAGGAGAAGTTCTGGGAGGTGGATTCTGAGAGGGATTGGGTGCCTTGAGGGGATGGCTACTG
>CM050173.1:10870744-11010744 GCA_027410445.1 Discoglossus pictus | reverse complement strand
AAAGGCTTTAGAATAGTCTATGAAGCAGAAATAAAGGTTTTCCTGGATGTCTTGCCATCCATTGGACATTGGCAATTTGATCTCATGTGCCTCTTCCTATGCGGAACCCGGCTTGCACATCTGGTAGTTCCTGGTCCATATATTGTTAGAGTTGACCTTGTAGCATCTTAATCATTGCCTTGCTGGCATGTGAAATGAGTGCAATTGTTGATAATTGATAATTGAAGCACTCTTTGATACTGCCTTTTTTTAGTTATAAAAATACTGGGATGCTATTATAGGTGCGTTTAAAATAATTGTTTTGCTTTAGAATGCTTGTCTATCATTTGCCTATCTGCTTTACTTGGCATAAATAAATACAAAATATGCCTTTATTTTAGGGGTAGCCAACATTTATCCAGGAGTGCTGAACACATTTGGATTTTAGTATTTCTCTGCCATCTGCCAGAGACATTAAGATTGTCTCACCTGTGTAGAGCAGGAAAATACTGAATAATGTTACTTACACTTACTTTACTATTTAAACAAATTATATTAGTACAGACCAGTTTCAGTTACATATTTACATAATAATTGAGGCTGAAAAAAGACTTTTAGTCCATCAAGTTTAGATCTCATTTGATACTTGTAATATGTGGATTAATTGGTAATTGATCCAGTGGAAGGAAAACAGAATTTGTTTTTTAAATATTTACAATTGTCTCATAGGGGCAAAAAATTCCTTTCTGACCCCAGACTGGCGATCGGACTCCTCCCTGGATCAATACTCCCTCTCCAATTATCCAGGATAACCCTGAATGCCCTTTTTATTTACAAATATATCCAACCACTTTTTAAAGTTATCTATCAAATTCGCAGTCACCACCTCCTTTGGTAGAGTATCCCAAAGATTAACCGCCCTTACTGTGAAGAACCCTTTTTACTTCTAACCTCAAGGGATGTCCTCTTGTCAGCTGAAAACCTCTTGGCACAAAAAGCTCACTTAACAAAGCCTTGTATTGACCCTGGATATATTTATATAAGATAATCATATCCCCTCTTAGATACTATTTTTTCTAGACAAAATAGGCTTAATTTGGTTAGTCTTTCTTCATAACTTAGCCCCTCCATTCCCCTTATTAGTTTTGTAGTCCTCCTTTTTACCTTTTCCAGATCTAAAATGTCCCTTTTATGAAGTGGTGCCCAAAATTGTACTCAATATTCCAAATGAGGGTGTACTAGAGATTTGTATAGTGGCAGAATTATATTTGCTTTCCTGGCTTCTATACCCTTCTTATTACATGCTAATATTTTACTTGCCTTTGCAGCTGCTGCTTGGCATTGAGCACTGTTACCTAAGTGGTTGTCTTCAAGCACTCCCAAATCCCTTTCAATATCCAATACCCCTAGATTTACTCCATTTGGTTCCTGTCTTTTAGCCAGCTCTCAATTCATGAGCGGATATTTACTGCAATTCCTATATCCTTTAGTTTAGTTTGCACAATAGTCTTCCTTGTAGTACTTTAACATAGGCCTTTGCTTATCATAGAACTTACAGTTCTATAGTTCCATGTATTTGCTCTTTTTTCCTTCTGAAATATAGGTATTACATCAACTTTTCTCCAATGTTCTGGTAATGAGTGGTGAGGAAGTCTTGAAAAATTAGATATAATAGTTTGGCTACTATGGAACCCAGTTCCCTCAGGACCACTGGATATATTCCATCTCTTCCTGGTGCTTTACTGACAATATTTTCCAACCTCTTTTGGATTTCTTCCTGCATTAACCAATTACTTGGTGAAGGTAATTTCCCCGTTTTTGTTGCAGTGTCCCAACCACTGGCACCTAGGACACATGGGATGTGATTTACTCCTTTTGGTTTTATTTCCACATGGTATATAGTGATAAGTATGTATATTTAGTAAATATTTGAATATTGTTCATTTATGTTCAGTATTTTTACCTGTCGGTCCCTTGTCCCAGTCTATACTTTGTATTGCTGCCCTTAGGTCATTAACATTTGCCATTTTAAAATTAAGAGTTTTTGTAGACCCCTTACAACTTTTTTAATTCAGTTTCAAATGAGACTGTGTTGTGATCCCTGTTTCCCAAAAGTTTTCCTATTTCACATTTTCATATTATATCAATATTATTTGTGATCACTAAATCCAAGATGGCCCCATTTCTAGTATGTTCTTATATAACCTGGGCCAGATAATGATCTCTGAGTGTACTCAAGAACCTGCTCCCCTTAGCTGAACTGCTGGTCTCATTTAACCAGTTTATTTCAGTGTAATTAAAATCTCCCATCATTAGAACTTGCCCATGTTCAGCTGCATTTCCAATCTGTAACAATAATTGCAATGTCTGATATTCAATTATATATTGGGGGTTCATAGCATACTCCTACCAATATTCTTTTAGAATTTGTTCTTCTACTATTTAACTTAACCCACAAGAATTCAACATAATGGCTAGTTCCACGGTGAATTTATTCTCTGACTATATACTTAAAATCATAAATAATACTGCTGATAATTATAATAATGTGTTAATGGACCATGACGTTTCAACTAAGGTGTACGTATTTTTTCAATTTATTTTAGGTTACTGCCTGGTTAAGAAAACAGAAAGATGTTTATTTAAAGAATCTCCTTCTAGGAGCATCACTGAGTGAAAATGAAGAATTGCTTCACAAACACAAACAATTGGCACTTAATGCTAAGGTAAGAAAATAGTCTATGGTCTGTTCATGTGCAAAAATGATCTAATTTATGACTAGTTTAAAAATAAAGTATGAACATATGTTATAAAATATATTTAATAAACTATAAATGTATTTATATCTCTACCTAAAATTAGATAAAATAATTTGGAAACCAAATCGACAGAAATACGTTTATATGAAAAACTTCATACATGTTTTTTTCTGAAATAAAAGGAGCGAGGATGATGGCTGGCATTTAACATAGTGATTGAGATTGAAAAATGTCTTCTTGTGCATCAAGTTAAACTTTTTATGATCACCTCTGAACCTTGTATTATGTGAATTGTTAATTGATTCAGAGAAAGGCAAATAAAAAAAAACTGCATTGAAACAATTCCAATTGTCTCATAACTGGGAATTATTCCTTCCTGATCCCAAATACTGGCTACCAGATGACTCCCCTGATCAATACCCTTCCTACTCTAGTTATTCTACATAACCCTGTATGCCCCTTTTATTCAGAATATATATAACAACCTTTTAGTTAAGTACTAAATCTGCTGTCACAGCCTCCTATGGTAATGAGCTGTATTCAAAAATATATGCAACCCCTCTTAACCTATTTATTGAATCTATTGCCACAATCTAACTCCCTTTACTGTGAACGGCCATTTTTGTTCTTTAAGGTGAAATCTTAAGGGGTCAGTTGGAAACCTGTTGACAAAAATGCACCTAAGAAAGTTTTATATTGAGCCGGGAAGTTTAAGCTTTTTTCTAGATAAAATACATTTATTTTGGTTAGTCTTTCTTTATAGTTTAGAACATCCTTTCATCTTATTAAAAGACTATGTTAAGTGCATTACAAGTAAGGCTCATATGTTTACTTGCTGTGCATTTACTATCAAAAACAATATGCATTTTAAAATATATAATTATAGCTTTTAAGCTCTGCGTCATCAGGGATGTGGGCAACTCTTCCTATTTGCTATATATATGCAATTCCATACTTTACACAATAGTCTTCCATGTGGCACTGTGTCAAAAGCCTTTGCAAAATAAAAATAAAAACTACAACACTGAGTTGCCTTGATCCAGGTTCCTACTTATCTCCTCGCTGAAACTAATTACATTTATTTGACATGACCTACACCTCATAAACCTGTGTTGACGCTTATGACTATTATTATATTGTTCACATGGTAATATTACTGTATATTATCCATTAAGAACCTTTCCAAGAGTGTCCCCATAACAGCGGAGAAGCCTACTGGTCTGTGATTCCCCGGATTTTTGTTTATATCACATCTGCAATTCTCCAGTCCTCTAGTACTGAGTCTGTGGGCAATGAGTCTGGAAAAAAAGAGAAATCATGATTTGACTATTACAGAGCTCAGTTCCCTTAGTACCATTGGATGTATTCTATCAGGGCCTAACTTCATAGGTCTGGCTTCATAGTGAACTCATAGATTTTTTGCATTTCAACTATACTTTAGCTAAACATCTATTACATTCATTAAATAGATTTTTTTTTTGCAAGTGATATGAGACCTTGTCGCTTCCCATTTTATTAAACAACACCTTTTCTGTAAAGTTTGGGGACATCTTCAACTTAAAAAGAGACTTTATAAAGCAACTTAGGAATTGGAGAGGCCTCAAATTACTAGTGATTTGGTTTCAATTTCAATATTATCCTATTATCGTAACAAAGATTCTCTCTTCCCTCTTCCCTCCCCCCGCCCCCCTCTCTCCAAAACACACACCCTCATGATTCAGCTCTGAGGAAGTGATATAACAAACACAATTTTGGATTCCTATATTCATAATCAGAGTCTTCAAAAATTCAGATTTTACCAAAAAATGTTTGATGTCCATGGCTTTCACAGCTAGCAATACTGTTAGTTTGGTACTTACTTGACAAACAAGTTTTTTTTTTTTGTCTTCTTGAACTTCAGTGGTCCTTTAAAGGTTCTTTCATAGGTTTACCAGTAGGGGGAGTGCCAGGCTCAGGATTTGGGGTTGGTTGTTGCTAAAATAAGAATATCATGTAAACATAAATAACGTAACTCTTTAAGACTTATTTCATTTTAACAAAATGGCCCTGTTTTTTATATTATTTTCTGGATGTTGTTATAAGAGGAATAATAATAAAACCATGTGGTGAAAATGCAAAATTTAAATAGCGTACAGGTTTACAACTTTTTAAGGATTTTATTTTAGGATACTTGACATTGGCTTCCCTTTTCCACAGATATAATTCTTGATTAGTATTAAGAATGTTTAATGTTTCAGAAGCAAACAATGGTCATATTTTAAGAAACAAACACCATTCTAAAGAAATATACCCTCATGCGAAGATCTGCCACCATCTATTGGTATTGGAAAATTGAAGCTCAAATCTTTATCCCAAATTCTGACATTTCAGTCACAAAATGTTGTCTTAGTCATAATATATTATCTATATTTTAATGGTTTGTTTTGTTTATATTCATGATCCGTGTGTTGCTTCTGATTCCACACTTAATATAGTTGTGTAGAATCCGTTGCCATCTTGTTGCACGTGTAAAGTCATGTAAAGTAATAAACATGTTGTACTAAATATTATAGCTAATATACATTTAATTCTATAGTAAAAGGACCACCGTAGTGCCATATCACGAGAACTAACCACATATTTTAATTGAGCATTAAGCATAAATAACAATTATATTCAGTTATTTAAAAAGCAGTATTTAATATAAAATTTACTTTCAAGGTTCCAACTCAGGTGCCACTGGTCACTGCCCACTATAAAGACAAAAAGGGGAAGTGACAGATAGACGCTAAATTTTCAGGCACATGATTATATCAACACAATGGTCTCCATTGGCTGTATTAAAATGGTTTCCATTGTCAACAAGCATCTGCTGTTGGGGCAGCCTATGGGTGATTGTGAAAATCATAGCTAATCAGGTGGTTCTTAAAACTCTTTTAAACTTGTCTCTTGGCCCCTTTCTCCCTTGATGGCATTATTAGGGTGGAGACAAAAAAACTAAACTTGAGGCTGATGCCCTAATAATAATCACATATTATAATTGTCTAACTGTGAGTTGTCACACTTTGCGAGCTCGCAGAACTGCGTCCCTGGTGAAGCGAGGGACGCATTTGTGGAGGTGAACACTCGCACATCTTAGCTGCAATGAGCCAAAGGCTCATTGCAGACCGCAAATGCGGACCCTCGCAAAGCGAGAGTCCGCATTTGCAGAGGTGGAGGCTCTACGACGCCTCAATATCGGCAAGAAACAGCCGAGGAAATCGGGACTTAGAAAAAAAAAGGAGCAGCCAGGACCTCTGGGGGTGAGGTTGCATGCAAATTTAAGTCGAATTTTAGGAGGTTGGGCATTGAAAAAAAAAAGAGAAAAAAAATTAAAACGAGGCTACACGACCCCGAAGAGCGCAAGGACATATGACTTTTAGAAACAACAATTACGAGGTTGCAAAAATACAAAGTTAACGGCCGAAGCACGCACATTGAAAAACAAAATTAAAAAAATCATAAAAACAACACAGCACGGGGGGACAGCCAGGACGTCTGGGAGTGAGGGTGCATGCCAATTTAAGGAGTTTCGCCACTTGAAAATCGGCTAAGCAAGAAAAAAAATGACGGACAAGAAAATTAATACGATGCTAAAGGAGACTGAGACATGCAAATCACCACCAGGCACGTACGAGTTAGCCAGGAACGTAGGAGATACAAAATATAACATTACAACGGACGGAAAATGCTAGCGAGGCAAGTAACACTTTGAAAAAAGGTAACTTTCAACTAATAACATTACGATTCTAAAATGGCGCTTTACCCGCCTAAACAAACGCTTTGGCCACTGCACACTTGCCACATTGCTGACACTTTCTCCTCAGGTGATCAACACTCCAACTGTACATTTTCAGATGCAGGAAAATCCAAAGAGATTGTTAGCTCTTCAGGATATTGATTGCTGCATATTAAATATAAATAGGTAAAGTATATTAATTTATTAATTCATATTAATTTATTAATTCACTGTACTAACATTTTTTATATTTTACACTGTACTTAAATATCTGGCTTTGTGATGAGCGCCGAAGGTGATCGTTGCAAAGCAGGAAACTTGAAGTACACAAGGGGAGAGGCTCGCAATGAGCGCCAAAGGTCCTCAGAGGAGCAAAAGCCTTACATTGTGTGGCAAACAGCATTCCCATGGCTTCAAATTTTATTGCCGTCATTTTTGACAGGCAAGTCGCTAGTTGAACATATAATATTGAATACTGCCATTAGAAAGCATTGGACATGAATTTAGTTAATGATCATTGCATCAAAAACACCTAGATCCTCTTGTTATGGTATTACATTACATTACATAGTATATGAGAAGAAATTGTCGCCATGGAAGGATTTGGTTAGTCAGAGCTATGTGGAATCTGAAACTGCTGAGCCAGTGATAGTTATATTTACCCAAAATTTTGCACCCTACCAGGCCCACGTAATGTTAAATATTACATCAATAAAACTGTAGAAAGATAATAGGTGATTACAGCTGGCAGATTACATTGTGATTGGTGTTTGATATGTATGTGTATTATTATATCCTCCCAATAATGGTACTAGCGCCACTCAGTGGCCATGGTCCAGATTTTCTACTGTTTTGAATGTAAGTGTATGTTGGTATCTTTATACACCATGTACAGCACTGCAAGCTTCTCGATGGATACAGATGCAATAGCAATGGAATAAGTGTATTACACATAGAAAATTCCCCTCTACAAGAATCTTTCCTTAAAAGCTTACTTATTTTACGTATTATGGAAGATTTGGGAGGTGACAATGGCTAGGTAAGTTATTATTCAAAGTGTAATCTAAATTATCATAGAAGCCAGACTTTAGTGCTACTTGTCAGTGGACCACAGCATACAGCTCCTGGCATTCATAGGTGGTCTCCCATCCAAGTACTGACCAGGCCCAGCACTGCTCTGCTTGAAGGTGGTGTGACCTCTTGGTTCCCTGATTGGAATCGAACCCAGGTCGCAGAGAGGAAGGCACCAACTCCTAATCACTGGACCACCAGGGAACCCATATTTTAAGCATAGTAGATCATAAAAACGAAATCATGAATCAAAGCATGTCAAAAGCACATTAGCTGCCCTAAACATATTTCAAATAAAGTTTCACACACAAACCCTCACTAAAATGAATCTCCTCCATACCAAATAGGATAAAATCACTGGTGGCCAATGCTATCACTATAATAGTTAGTAGAAGGGAGTAACGCCTGCGCAAAGCCTACTGCGCAGGCGTAACATCTTCTTGCTGGCACAGGATGGGGGAATCAGTGGTTATCCTGTGCATGAGAGAGAGGAGGTGAGAGAGGGAGGGGCGAGAGAGGAGAGAGGGGGGAGAGGAGGGAGGGATGAGGATGTGAGAGGGAGGTAGGGGGACAGAGAGAGGAGGGAGAGAGAAAGGGAGGGAGAGAGAGAAAAAGAGAGGGAGCGGGAGTGATAGGAAGATAGAGGGAGGGGGCAGAGAGAGGAGGGAGGAAGAGAGAAAGGGGGAGAAAGGGAGGGGAGAGAGAAGGATGGAGAGGGGAGAGAGGAAAAGAGAGAGGGAGCAGGAGTGATAGGAAGATAGAGGGAGGGGGCAGAGAGAGGAGGGAGGGAGAGAGGAAGGGGGAGAAAGGGAGGGGAGAGAGAGAAAAAGAGAGGGAGTGGGAGTGATAGGACGATAGAGGGAGGGGGCAGAGAGAGGAGGGAGGGAGAGAGGAAGGGGTGAGAAAGGGAGGGGAGAGAGAAGGATGGAGAGGGGAGAGAGAAAAAGAGAGCGGGAGCAGGAGTGATAGGAAGATAGAGGGAGGGGGCAGAGAGAGGAGGGAGGGAGAGAGGAAGGGGTGAGAAAGGGAGGGGAGAGAGAAGGATGGAGAGTGGAGAGAGAAAAAGAGAGAGGGAGCAGGAGTGATAGGACGATAGAGGGAGGGGGCAGAGAGAGGAGGGAGGGAGAGAGAAAGGGGGAGAAAGGGAGGGGAGAGAGAAGGATGGAGAGTGGAGAGAGAAAAAGAGAGAGGGAGCAGGAGTGATAGGAAGAGATGGAGGGAGGGGGAAGAGAGAGAAAAGGAGAGATTGGGGTAAGATTGAGAAAGTGAGGGAGAGAGATAGAGAGCACACAGAATGCAGAGAGAGGACACAGAGAGAGACAGAGGGCAGAGAGAGAGAGTGCATGCACAAAGAGAGAGGGCACACCGAGAGAAACACAGCGCACAGAGAGAGACATAGGTTGCACAGAGAGAGGGCACACAGGGAGAGGGAGAGGGCACAGAGCGACAGCACAGAACGAGTCAGCACAGACAATTAAACTTAACATATATGATACCGTCATTTATGACGTGCAAGTTACTAGTAATATATATAGGGGGTCTTTAAAAATAAATGCTATTGTCCTCTTATAACTCTTTGGATGGTTTCAGATTGTTTGACTTAATTGTACTTTTGAGCCCCAGCAAGTGTTTTTTTATGATAAAGTTAGAAAGGCCTGCTGTATGAGGGTCGCTGAATGATATCACAATAAGGGCCTCATTCAATTGCGATTCAGCCAATTGAATAGGGCTCTATATAAGCACAGAGCATATTATTTTTACAGACATTTTTAATTATTGAAGACCTTGCTTTTGGATAGAAGTTCACTAACTAAAAACTTCTGTCAAAAAAATAGGCTCTGTGCCTATATAAAGCCCTATTCAATTGGCTGAATCGCAATTGAAGAGTTGGAATCTTGTGCTATGTGAAGGTAGGTTAACATGTAATGTCCTTGTTACCTTGCCTACCCTAGAAGCTAATGTGATCAAGCCTTGCTTAGCTAAAACAAAACACACAAAAGTATAAATGTTAGTGAGGTCCAGTTTCACTTTACCATCACCTATTTTTACCACAAAACCTTACCACTTTCCAGGGCTTCCGGTACCCATCTGTAACGGAACCCATCACTGTTTTGCCCTGTGTTATGGTTATTTAATTATTGTGGTTGAGGTATGGTCACATTGCTGTGCTGTCGATATGTTGGTTTGTGCTCTGCAGGATGTTGGCTCAGACCATTGCAGACACCTAGCAGAATACATAATCCTATTAGGGTCTCCTAGAGACAGGAGAGCCCTATTGTGTAAAGTGTTCACATTGTGAAAGATGGAACAAAGAGAAGCATTATCTTATCAATGTCTGATTGTATCAAAAGTAGCCGGCTAGTCCCTGGGAGGTGTGACCACACCTATTGTCTCTATTGTGTGGCCAAATATGGGCATGTGTATTACCTGTGGAAAGAGGTGTATATATATTTCTGCATATAACAAAATAAAGTCAGTATTCTTTGACTCCCAAGAAAGTGTCGTCCAATATGGGTGGTCTGGGCTTCTGAGACTGCGCAGTGCTTCAATATGGATATTTAATGCTGAACCTGACTTTCCCTCTGGAACTCTTGGATGGGATTATACCAACTTCACTTTTACACAGCAGCTTGCCAGGGAAAAGGACGTCTCCAACGGCTGGTACCCTCTCACTACCGGGGTAGCCGTTACATTGGCTGGCAGCGGTGGGATGGTCCTTTTCATCCCCAACGCAAGTGCTGAATGGAATCCCAGTACGCTAAACTGAAAAGACCCACACTAAAGGATCTCTTGGAAACCAGAGGAAGGAGTGCCAACAACCGACCACGGAGAGAGCTGATAGCTGACCTACTGGAGCTGGACGAGATGGATCGAACCATGGAGGTCGTGGACCAACCTACCCCTTTCAGCGAGGAGGAGGAAATTACAAACCTGGTTCAGCGGAGATTATCCATGTACCCAGCAACATCCGTGGAGCTAATAGATCAGCTGTTCCGGGAAGCGAGAACGGAGATACAAAATAGGAGGGGGCACGAACTTGAACTGGCAAGAGCTAGACAACCCCTGGCACATACAGTTCATACTCCCCCACCCGCTGCTACAGTAAAGAAAATACCCTTCACTGCCTTCAAAGCGTTTGTGGAAAGTGAGGAAGAAATTGATGGATATTTGGCTGACTTCGAGAGGCAGTGCTCACTACACCAAATACCACCAGACCAATGGGTCACTATTTTGGCTGGAAAGCTATCAGGAAAAGCAAATGAGGCTTTTCGGGCGCTTACTGAGGAAGATATTGCGCAGTATCGCCGGGTGAAGGCTGCACTGCTCACCAGATATGCTGTCACCCCGGAAACATATCGTCGTCGCTTCAGGGAGTCTAAAAAGAAGGCTGCAGACTCCCACATGGAATGGGCCAGCAATATACAAAGGGTGGCATCACATTGGGTGCGAGGGTGCAATGCCAACACAGGAGAGGAAGTACTACAGCTATTCCTGATGGAACATTTCTTCCAAGATCTGGCGGCAGACATACAGGATTGGGTGAGAGATCGTCGCCCTGCTAACTTAACCGAGGCAGCACGGCTAGCGGACGAATACGCAGAGTCCAGAAAGGTGAGCCAAGGGTCCACACGACCAACGTCTGGAGCAGAGCCACGCACTTCAATACCCGCTGCACGCACAGAATTTCGGGCCCCAGTACCCCCAGGACCGCCACGGCCTCAGGGGTCTAACCACCAACCCCGGGGTTCTTACAAAATGACGTGCCATCGCTGCAGCAACACAGGGCATATTGCCCGTTATTGCTCTTTGAGATCAGCCAATAACAAATGGAGGCGCACAACACCCCACACAGAGACCCCGCCATCACGTCCCTCTGCTGCTCACTGCCTGAAAATCAAAGGGAGCCCTGAGGAGTGTTTGGGAATCTTGTATGAGGCCAACCCCGTACAGGCTGCCTCCCCGGATAACCGCCAGCATCACCGCCAAGAGGTGCGTGTGAATGGACAGATAGCACAAGGCTTAAGAGACACTGGCGCTACCATCACTTTGGTGCAGAAACATCTCGTGAAACCAGAACATGTATCTAATCGTACCGTTGCTGTTCGTGTCGCAGGGGGGGCTGTTTTTCGCTTACCCACCGCCCGGGTACACTTGGATTGGGGAGTCGGGTCGGGAAAGACCACAGTAGGCATCATGGACAATTTACCTGCTGAGGTCGTGCTGGGCAACGACATTGGCCCTCTAGCCTCAGCCTTTTTACCCACGACTGCTGCTGCTTGTCCCGTGACCACCCGCTCACAGACCCGTACCGAGGACGTTCCTACAACAGGTCGGGAGACCCAGGTAAGCCACAAGCAGACACTTAGCACTAATGCCACAGAGAGACCCATAGCGTGGGACAACCCCGAAGAGCTTGGGAGGGAAACTAGACAGGACCCCACCCTCCAAAAGTACCGAGCATTAGTCGACGATAGAGGGGATGAGCGGGAACGTTTTATATGGAAAGAGGTTTCTATGGGACAGAGATTGTGGCCCACCTTTTGGACACTGGGATCCTGGACTGTTGGGATGGGATCCTGGATTTTTTTGGGTGGGTGTACAGGGGGAGAACAGTGGGCCCTGTACAATAGGGGCCCGACCACGAGCTGGGGGAGGAATGTACTCTGCAACTTGGGATGGTTTTGCTAAAGGACTTCAGTTCATTTGGAAGGCTGATGCTTTTCTGCCTCATTATTTAATTGTCTGAAACCAGTTTGTAAAATGTATTTTCCCTCTTCTTGAAATGTTTATTGCTGTGAATGCTGTATGAAGTGTGCCTTTGTTTTGTTCTTGAAATGTGAGGAAATGTGAATTGCAGTAATGCTGATGGGTTGTCAAACTGTAGAAGTGACCAACAAATCATTTTGTCCGGACATCCCCAGGCCGATCCGTTGGGACCAGACCGTGTATGCCGGCTTATGGTCACGGGGGAGGTGTGTAACGGAACCCATCACTGTTTTGCCCTGTGTTATGGTTATTTAATTATTGTGGTTGAGGTATGGTCACATTGCTGTGCTGTCGATATGTTGGTTTGTGCTCTGCAGGATGTTGGCTCAGACCATTGCAGACACCTAGCAGAATACATAATCCTATTAGGGTCTCCTAGAGACAGGAGAGCCCTATTGTGTAAAGTGTTCACATTGTGAAAGATGGAACAAAGAGAAGCATTATCTTATCAATGTCTGATTGTATCAAAAGTAGCCGGCTAGTCCCTGGGAGGTGTGACCACACCTATTGTCTCTATTGTGTGGCCAAATATGGGCATGTGTATTACCTGTGGAAAGAGGTGTATATATATTTCTGCATATAACAAAATAAAGTCAGTATTCTTTGACTCCCAAGAAAGTGTCGTCCAATATGGGTGGTCTGGGCTTCTGAGACTGCGCAGTGCTTCAATATGGATATTTAATGCTGAACCTGACTTTCCCTCTGGAACTCTTGGATGGGATTATACCAACTTCACTTTTACACAGCAGCTTGCCAGGGAAAAGGACGTCTCCAACGGCTGGTACCCTCTCACTACCGGGGTAGCCGTTACACCATCCATCTGGTACCCAGAATTTGGTACCATAAGTTCTATTAATACAGAGATTGCAAGCATTCTCCCTCGCAGTAATGGTTTGCAAGGAGCAATAATAAATCTTTATTTTATTTGTTTTTTTTGGGTGGTTTTCTGGTTTACCTGGTTTAAGTGAACTGCTGTGGTTTACTTCCCTTTTGTTTGTTTTTTTGAGTACCACTTTAATGTTATTCCCGATTAATATTAAATTTGCTAAGACTCTGTAAATTAGATTGTAAAGTTGACAATTTTTAATTTTAAGGTGGATTTAGGAAAAAGTACATAATATTATATTGGTCAAAGACAGGGCCTTCCATTTTTGCAATATGTTTAATATAGTATTTTTCTTTGTACTTAATCTCTGTATAGCGCTATGGCATATGTTCTAGCATTACACATAATAATAATAAGCAACCTAAAGAGCTCATAGAGTTTGTTTTATTATCAACCAATAATTATAAATGTAACAAACAATTTGTTACATTTTGGTGATAAAATCTTCGGAATATTTTGTTCACTTTATATTTTTCTAGCCTGAGTTATTTAAGCAAAATTTCCATATTAACTTCTTTACATTATAAAGGAAGTCAAGAGTAAGCATAAAACCGTTGTGTTACAGTAACTTCAAACTTGAAATCTGATGTTGCAGATAACAAAACTAAGCATCAGATCATAAATATTACGTTCTAACTTATTATCGCTATCAAAGTAAAAAGAAAAGAAACAAAACAATAAGAGAGTACAAACAAATGATAGTAAAGCAATAAAAGCAACGGTTCCTTTAAGCAAGTCAAAGTTTTATGGTAGTTTATACATACCAACTCCCAGGAGTAACCAGAGAATGGCGGGTCACCAGTCATTCACCCAGCCTCCTGCGGTGCAGATGTCCAGCACTCGATCCCGATCGTTGTGGGTCCAATTCCAGCAAAGAGGAAAGTCTGAGTGTTCTAATGAAGAAGTGTGTAATATCTTAATTAAGTAATTTTGATTGCATGTGTTGTAGCTAGCCAGGAGCTCCATGTTTCTAGAAACTGGGGGAATGTGTTAGTTGGAATATGTGTATGCCTTTCATGGATCATTATAGCATTCAGTTTATTGGTTACATCTTGTATTCTTAGGTTAGGGGTCTTCCATTTTTGAGCTATATGGCTCTTCGCTGAGATCATTAAATGCTGTAACCATTTGATATCGACAGGGAATCTCTACCTAGTTGACAGATTTCAATTGAAGAAGGGATAGGGTTTTTTTATCCGCAAGGTTAGTACCTTTGAGCATTCCCGCCACATGTGAAGGAAAGTACCAGGAGTGGAGCATTGTCTAAAGCAATGAGGCGGGTTTTGATGATAAATTTTATGTAGCTTAACCAGGGTAAAGTATGCTCTATGAAGTGTTTTAATAGGTGTTTCTTGTAAACTGTAGCTTAAAGGGCTTTTCATCAAATTTAAACATGTCTTCTCCCAGTCGTGTGAGTCCCATTGGACACCCATATCCTTTTTCCCATTAATCCATAAATGGGGGTTTAAAATTGTTAGGGGATGAATTTAGAATGGCATATATGGCGCGTAAGATTCCTTTCGTTAGGGGGGCCTTGTTGCAAATAGGAGGGAGATAATTCATTTGAGAAGTTCCCCATCTTCTAATCAGTGAATTAGAAAGATGTTTAATCTTGCAGTAGTTGTAATGTTCTTTTAATGCAATGTCAAATTCTGTTCTGAGTTGTTCGTAGGTGATTATTTCACAATTATTTATCCAAATACCCAATTTGTCCAGTTTATGCATTGTCCACCAGTTTTTCGAGTCCTCGCTAAAATTATTCCAAATTGAGTGAGTAATAAGAGTGGGAGTTAAGCATTAAGCAAGTTAGTTTGGTTGCAAGGTGATGTTTAGTGTTAATCCAATTCTAATTGTAGAGTGAATGTCTGATAATGGGATTGTTATGTCTAATAAAGTAACGGGGAATGTTTGTGGTCCAGATAATGGAGTCCCACATTTGTTGATTTTCTATGAAAACCCATAAGGGTTGGTGCTCTATCGAATGCGCCTGAGGTATGAATGAGAGTTGAGCTGCTCTATAGTAAGAACTCAAATTGGTGCAAGAAAGACCTCCAACAGTCCTGTTGCAGAATAAAAGTGTTTTTGGTATTATGGGTCTTTTACTGTTCCATATCAATCTCGTTAAGTGATTTTGGAATTTTTTAAGATCAGTCAGGTTTATAGGAATCCGGAGGGATCTGAACAAGTAAAGCATTCGCGTCAAGATATTCATTTTAATGGAGTTGATGCATCCTGTCCAAGAATCTGCTCCATTTTTTTGTTTATGTGGTGAGAGTTTTTATCATAGGAGTATAATTGGCTTTGTACAGCCTAGACAGGTCGCGGGCCAAATTGACTCCTAGATATGTGATATGACTCGTGGGCCATCAAATGAGAACTTGCTCCAGAACTTGATTGGCCATTTGGGATCCAAAGGCCTCTGTTTTTTTTAAATTGACTTTAAGCCACAATATTTGGCCAAACAAATCTAGTGTTTCCATCAGATTTGGTAGAGAAGTTGTAGGTTTAGTTAGGGTGCAAAGGATATTGTCTGCAAATAGGCAGCACTTACACTGTTGCAGTCCCACTTGAACTCCCTATATTTGTGAAGGAGAGTGAATAGTTTGGGCCAGGGGTTCTATTGCTAGGGTGAATAACAGGGGAGACAGGGGGAACCATTGTCTCGTTCCCCTTTGTATATTTATATGGTCCTTATTGTCTCCTTGAAACTTTAGAAAGGCCTTAGGGTTTTTATAGAGCGAGTTGAAAAGGTTTAAAAAGTTCCCCTTTATGCCCATCTTGTTCAGAACCGCCCTTAAGTACCCCCATTCAAGGGAGTCAAAGGCTTTTTCTAGATCAAGCGCAATTGTGCACAATGGTTTGTCAGAACCTTTCGCTAGCTATAATATATTCAGCACTCTTCTGATATTTTTCCCCACCTGCCTGAACGGCACAAAGCCCACCTGGTCTTTATGTATCAATTTCAGAGGGAACCTTGAAGATTTGGCGGCCATTAGCTTCGCCAGTATTTTCAGGTCTCCTTTGAGCAGCAAGATTGGGTGGAAATGTTTTGCCTCAAAAGGATCTCGTCCAGGTTTGGGGGAAAAAATTAGATTAGCTTTATTGAATTCTGATGGTATTTGTTCCCCAAAATGGAGTTCTAGAGCTTATTTAGGTAGGAGACTAAGAGTTCTAAGAAAGTCTTGTAATAAATATTAGAAAAGCCATCAGGGCCGGGGGATTTTCCTAATTTCAAGTTTTTAATGGTATCTCTAATTTCTTCTGCCGGGGTATCCGCACTTACATTTTCTAAATCTCGGTCTGTTGGTAGATCTAATTTGTCTAGAAAGTTTTTAATCTGGAATGTATTAGTCTCTGAGTTAGAGATATATACATTGTAAACTCAACAAACTTTAATTTCAAACCTCCCAAACCACATAGCTCTTTAGTATCCAATATCTACCCACTATATTAAGTTCAGTTTGGGTTCCCTGGTGGTCTAGTGGTTAGGATGCTGCGACCTTGGTTTGATTCCAGTTAGGCATCCAAGAGGTCACACCACCCTGAAGCCATGCAGTACTTGGATGGGAGACCACTTAGAGATACCAGGAGCTGTATGCTATGGCCTACTGGAGAAGGAACTGGTAACCCATTTCAGTATATCTGCCATGAATACCAAGTGGATCAGCATGGTGTGTTATTTTCCATGAGGTTATGGAGAGTTGGTCATGACTGAATGTTGCAAACACACACACCACACGTTCAGCTATTCAACTTACTTATACTTCACCTATTAGCACCACCTTCCCTTCATCAAATTACAACTGAACCATTTGTCACCAACTGATCCATTCACCTGGGATTACAGGTATGAGCTCCTTAAGTGTCAGTTTATGGTGAACAGGGACCTTAACATCATTTTGTATCAGCATGGGTTGCTACAATTTCAGATATTCCTTTTAATACCCCCTTTGTACAGTTCTAAGTAATATTTTAGCTTATAACATAAAGGACTGCAGTATGATAAATAATAATATATATATATCTGACAAATCTAAAAAAAAACAAATAGGCAAGAAAAAGGTGATAAAGACAGTTTTTACCGTATATACTCGAGTATATATATAAGCCAACCCGAATATAAGCCGAGGCACCTAATTTTACCACAAAAAACTGGGAAAACGTATTGACTTGAGTATAAGCCTAGGGTGGGAAATGCAGCAGCTACTGATACATTTCAAAAATAAAAATAGATACCAATAAAATTACATTAATTGAGCCATCAAGTGGAAAATAGGGTCAACAAAAACATATATTATGAGCCCTAAGCCCCCTCATCCTCCTCTCCCCTCATCCTCCTCCCCCCTCATTCTCCTCTTTTCCCCCATCATCCTCTTCTCCCCCCATACTCCTCTTCCCTTCCCCATCCTCCTCCTCTTCCCCATCATCCTCCTCTTCCCCCCTTCCCCTCTCACCCTCCTCTTCCCCTTCCCCTCTCACCCTCCTCCCCTGACCCTCCTCTTCCCCCTCATCCTCCTATTCCCCCCCTCATCTTCCTCCCTCATCTTCCCTCCTTATCCTCCCTCCTTCCCCCCTTTCACCTCTTCTCTGTAGCCTCCGAAGGGGTAAAGAGGGAGGAGAAGAATGAAGAAGAAGACAATGGGGAGGAGTAAGGAAGAGGAATGGTGTGCTGAGGGAACCCTCACTGGAGTATGAGCCGAGGGGGGCTTTTTAAGCATAAAAAATGTGCTGAAAAAGCCGGCTTATACTTGAGTATATACGGTATAAATCATGAATACATTTAATGACTTTGCTGATCATTGGAGGCTTCCAAAGTTCTCGAATGTTGTCCAATGTAAATCCTAGCCCTTGGTGGTTCCAGATGTTGTTGTTTAGACGCGTTCAATTCTCCCTAATCCTATGGACCGCAGCACTCCAGGTACATCTCTCACTCAGTGCTTCACTGAGCTCCATCAAGTTCATGTTCATTGCTTCAGTGACTTCATCTATCCATCTCTGACATCCCTTTCTTCTTGGGTCTTCAATCCTTCCCAGTATCAAAGTATTTTCTAGGGAATCCTGCCACCTCAAATATGGCCAAAATATTTGAGCTTCAGCCTCATGATCATACCTTCTAGTGAGCAGTTTGACTTGATTTCCTCTAGTACTGATTTATTGGATCTTCTTGCAGTTCAAGAGACTCTAAGCAGTCTTCTCCAACACCACAATTCAAAGGCGTCAATTCTATGGCGCTCAGACTTCTTTATGGTCCAGTTCTCACATCTCTATACTACTACTGGGAATACCATAGTTTGAACTATGCAGACTTTTTGTTGATAGCTTAATATCTTTACTTATTACTAACACGTCCCAGCTTGCCATAGCTTTTCTCACCAGAAGCAAAAGTATTTTAATTTAATGGCTACAGTCACCATCTGAAGAGATCTTGGATCTCAGGAAAACAAAATCTGTCACTGCCTCCACTTCTTCCCCATCTATTTGCCAGGAAGTGAGATTGCTGTTTGCCATGATCTTCATCTTTTTAACATTAAGCAGCAGGTCAGCTTTTGCACTCTCTTCTTTTACCCTCTTCAATAGGACCTGTAGTTCCTCCTCACTTTCAGCCATCAGAGTAGTATCATCAGAGTATCTGAGGTTGTTGATATTTCTTCCAGTAATATTGATTCCGGCTTTGGATTCATCCAGTCCAGCCTTACACATGATGTGCTCTGCATATAATATTTATATGAATAAATAAGGTGACAATATACAACCTTATTGCACTCCTTTTCCGATTTTGAACCATTCTGTTGTCCCATGTTCGGTTCTGACCATGGCTTCTTGGTCCACATACAGATTCTTTAGGAGGAGAATGAGATGATCTGGTACTTCCATCTCTTTAAGGACATGCCACATTTTGTTGTGATCCACACAGTCAAAGGCTTTAGAATAGTCTATAAGGCAGAAGTAAATGTTTTCTGGAACTTTCTTGCTTTCTCTATTATCCATTGGACATTGGCAATTTGATCTCTTGTGCCTCTTCCTCTGTGGTACCCGGCTTGCACATCTGGTAGTTCCCGGTCCATATATTGTTGAAGACAAGCTTGTAGGATCTTAAGCATTCCAGATAGGTGTGCCTAATTGAAGTGCCACCCTTTTGCCTCACGTAGCTAGCCATGGCCTTGTTCATCTTTTCGTGACCCTTCTCCATACCTTAGATGTCAAATTCAGTGCACCATTTATTGCATGGCACTATCTCTGACCAATCATAATCAACAGTACTGGAGTATACCTTTCATTGAACCTAAGTCTATCGGGTAGAATTACTAAGCTACCACAGAGGCTGCAAAAAGCTGCAGTGGCAATTTTCATAGGAAAAAGACATTGCAGCCTTCAGTGATCTGCACTGCAGCTTCAGCAAAACTTAGTGAATCCAAGGATATATTAGGAAACTAAATTTCCAATCATGATGATAAATTATACTTTGTCTCTCACGAATATCTGCTGTTACAGTCACTTATCAGCCATTAACCTAAGTGTGAAACATACAATCAAGATATGTGACACGCTGCTTTAGCTGTCCTAAAAACAGGATTTGGTTGACAGTGTAAGATTAAATGGCCACAAATTGGGCATAAAATAGGGTTTAATTTTTTACTTAGTTACTGACTAGCAATAAAATATTCAGTGTAGCTTTTTAAAACTACATTTGAAATTAGCACTGTGGTGTCATGCAGATGAGCTTCTCTCCACCCCTTATTAGATATCCAGGAGGTCAAGGGGGTCATTTTTTGTGAGCGGTTTGATGCCCATGACTTTCTATTCAATGAAACTGCTTGCAAATGATGATGTCAGTTAAGGCACAAGTGCTCTGAGTGTGGTCACCCCATCCTCTCTTCCACTGCGTTAAAAGGTTGTGCGCCATTGCTTTCCAATCTGATTCTGCTGCCAAAGGTGACAACTAGAGAGGTTGTAATCTTGGCTCACGATGTACGCTAAGCATCTGCGTTGTTGTAAAAACGCTATTTTGTTGTGATTGAGGTTTTCCGACAGTTTACTTAAGTCTTTCCTAGGTACTACAGAGAACTTTGGTATCACCACAGCATCTGAAAAGTCTGAGGGCACCCCCACAATGCTCAATTTTTGGGAATTACTACTGATTCCTTGTATTGGGAAGACTCCTGCCTGAGTATAAGTTGTGGGATCTCAGGCTCAACTTTGCAGTGGTGCTGGTAGCTACAAAGGTCATCTCAGAGGCCTTCAGTGCCATACTCTCCCTACTGTCCAAATCCGGTTCTGCTGGGCCGCACACAGGCCATGATTTGTGCATTTTCTTTATGTGCACAGATGAGTCAATTGTGATGACTGAAGAAATGATAGTCTCACCTGGGTTTAGGAGGGCTATCCTCAAATCCAGGCCTGTGTACAGCCCAGCAGGGTTTGGTAGTTTGGGGTTTAAGGGATTCCCATGTTAACAATGGTAGGGTCAAGATGTCCATGGTGGACCAAAGTGGAGCGGGAGTGGGCTTTGACCCTAAAGAGCAGTTAAGGGATGCATGTTTCAGATTAATTAGTTACGATGGAAGATATAGGATAGGATATACATAGGATATATAATGGTTTGTGCTCAGGATGGGGCTCACTGGAACTGGAGCACAAGATAGAGAATTGTCCCGGCCTCCTTGAATTGTAATTATGAAGTTCATGGTTCAACTGTAATGTTTGTTCCCCACAGCATTGGGGTGTTAGTGCTGAGAGAGGGTATGGTTACTTTGGTTTGGGGAAGCACTAATTTATATTTGTATATGTTAAATCATTTGATAAACTCATTAAAGAAGCTGTGGCCTAATTTTTAACCATACAATGGATGTTGTATTTTATGGGATACTCTTAGAGGAATGTGGGTTTAGTAGTGAGGAATATTGAAGGAATCCCATGTTAAAGATGGTAGTCTAATAGGTTTGTGGGCAATAGTCACTCATGTAAGGAGGCAGATAAATAATATTAGGACAACAGATAAAGTCTTCTCTCAAGGAAGTCACTTGGGCTGATCCTCTTCCTAAACTTGGATACATGATTGGAGGTGGAGAGCAACCTATCTGATGAAGTCTAAAACACTAGCCTTCAAATGTAAATTGGACAAGCTCCATTGATTTTTTTTTCTATTAATAATTGGTAACCAAATAAACAAAATGAAACCGTATTGTATGATATCTACAATGTTCTCTTTAATATAAAACTTACATTACCCTGCCACATTATTTCAACTTCTATAATATTGCAAAAGGTTTTAGTTTAAGAAGGACTAAAATAAGACTATTTCCAACAATCCCTTCTCAGACAAACAAGATCGTTTATTGTGGTAAATGCTCATCAATAAAATCCCACCACTGAGAGGGGAAAGGTAATTGTGTAACCTTTGGAGAGACCCCAGGTAGTAAGTGCACAGGTCCATCATAAAGTCCCAGAAAATCAGTTGTCATTATCCGAATGATATGGTTCTGGAACAAAGCATTTAACATGTTATTGCCTTGCAACTGAACTTTTATGCGGAAACTCAACATTTGTCCGGCAACCAAATAGGATCTCGATATTGCATGGTTGGAGCAAATATGGAGCAATACATGAATTAAGATCGCTAAGATAAGCCATTTGTGTAAGGCATAAAGAAGTGTTGTATAAATTGATATAATAGTAGTAGTTTACTCCAACAAAATGTTACTAATTTATGTTAATTAGATTGTGAATTGCTTACCTTGATGTTTTGGAAATTTTTATGCTTTTCGTTATGTTTTACCTTTATGTTTTGAATTAATATTTTTTATGGTCGCAATTTTCTTGGATCCTCTGTTATCTTGATTTATACCATTTGTCTGTGTGCAGAACAAAAAAGTAATATGTGGTAATAGTTTTGTTTTTTGCTGGCTGAGGCCTGGCTAAGAGGACACCCCCACACACTACTATTTATGCAGAATTAGAATATATAATTTTAAAATTGATCCCATTGTGTATGAAAAAATATATAATTACACACACACACATATATATATATATTATCTATATATAGAAAACAATATATATATACTCACTCCCTCTTCTTTCTTCTCTCTCATCTTAATAACTCTTCTTCTGATCTCCCACCATCTGTTCTCTCTCACTGTCTACTTCCTCACATCCTCTTTTTCAGTCATTCTTTTCCGTCTCTCTCTTTTCATGCTCTCTCTCCTTCTCCAGCCCTCCATCTCTTCTCTCTCTTGATCCTTTTTCCTCCTGTCTTTTTCTCTCTCTCTTCTTCGCTGTCTCTATGTTTCCTTCCTCTTTCTTACTCCCCCGTCTCAGACCTCACTGTCTCTTTTTCTTTCACTCTCTTTATCCTCCCCCTCATTTGTCCCGGCCAGCTTCCCTTCCCCCCTCCTCCTCCTCTTTTCCCCCACAATACCATGTAACGACTTTCTTCACCAGGAGGGGCTCACAAGGTGCCAAGTGATGCTTCGCCTTGCCCACTTGGGGCTACATTGTTGTGCGGTAATGATGTCATGGCTATGCCTGCACAGTTTGTGGCATTATTGCATGATTCTGTTCCCTCTAGGGTGGAAGAAGCCTCACCCTGCACCTTAGGGGCCGCTCCTTCCCTAGTAAAGTTATTGCATTGTGTTGTGAAGGAAAGAAGCGTGGAAGAGAAAGCTGAAGGTCATGAAATGTTACTGCCCCAAGACTGGACTTCCCTAGGTTTGGGCCTCATAGACCTAAGCACACCCATGTTTATGTTAAAGGCAATGAGAATGCACATATTATTTCCTTAGAATTAAGTAGTTTGAGGACTCGCACATTGGCCCCTATTAAATTGTCCAAATTGTAGTTACTGTAGCTCGTAATATAGCCCGTAAAGGTTACTGCTATTAAATTGGCCTTTTTTAGCTACCTTCATCGAGCTTTGAGCTACAGGCTGAAAATTCCTGCGGTTGTCAAAAATCGTAACTCCGACCCAGCGAAGCCTTTGATCTGTCAAGCCCTCAATCAAGAAAATCGCAAATCGTTATTAAATTGTTATAATTCCTCAAGCCCACAATTGCTTTCACACCCGTAAATAGCAAAGGATGCAAAAAAATCCTACAAGTACTAGAGAGAACTCGCAAGGGGGTTAAACCCCTGTTCATAACACTATAAAAGCCAATAAAAAAATCAATATTGCACTTTAAAATAAGGGGAAAGCGATGTAAGACGTTATGATTAATTGCACAAAAGTTTTGAAAGTTTAATTTCCGTATTATATTGATCCCAAAAATCTATGGGTTAATACATATCATGGAACCTGCATGCACTAGACCAGTAGATTTATACATTTTTATACATTTGAACATTTTTGGATTTCGAGTCTGATCGCAAATCAGACTTCTAAACCCTAACTGATTGATGTTTACACGCCATGCTTTACTGCGATCATAACAGTCTCAATTACTATTGGCTGTTTCTAAAATCGGTAGTTACGGCCTTGCTTAATTGATCATGATCATGCTCTGAAATGCTACTTAAGCATGCGTGGTTTGCGGTTTTGGCTTTCGGCCATGTAGTTGCAGGCTTGCTCAATTTAATCGCTCTGTAACTGCTGCAAATTTCATAGGGGCTGTTATGTCCTTCAAGTGAAATAGGTTGCCCGTTTCTCCTTTACACAATGCATTATTTTATCGGAATAAAGTCAAAACCAGAACTCTTTCTTCAAACCTTGCTCAACAAAGAAGAATATTTAGCCCTTATTGTCTTGGGCATTGTGTACTACAACAAAATAACAGTATTGATCGGAGATCGACATGATTGACCAACTATTCCTACATACGCTGAAAACTCAATTTCTTACAAGTGATAATGAATAATTAAATTAATTACCCTTTTTATAGGAGTGGTCTTCTATATTTGAGAAGCTGAAAACTGAAGCAGCCAAGATACTTTTCCTAGAGAACATTGAAGAAAAAGAAAGCCTGCAAGATTCAAATGAGAAGCTAAACATCCTCCACCTGGAGTTCTACGAACTGATGGATGAAAGGCAGGCCATTTTACAAGAAGCAAATGACTTTTTCAAGAGTGTTAATAAGGTGAGTAATAGAAGACTTTTCAAAGCACCATCATGATGAATATTTTAATAGTGTAATTAACAACATGAGCTTATATTTCATGCTATAATAGGTGCTTCAGATATTGGTACCTATTGAGCATTTTAGTCTTGTGAATATCAAATACTAGCGAATTGCCCGTCAAAAAATGACGGCAATGAAATTGTAAGTGAGCCGATGCTGTTTGGTGTATAATAATCAAATAAATAATACATTAATAAATTAATATACTTTACCTATTGTGAAGTAATATATGCAGGAAGCATTGTGTTGAAGAGCTGGCAATCTGTTTTCATGTTGCTGCAGCATTAGTGCTGTGGAGCTGCTGTGTAAGCGTGATGAATGTGTGGAGTGTAATAGTGTAGCGTAGCTGTGTACTTCCGCATTGTATACGTTATTGTTCTAAAATGGCGCCTAATGTGTGGTATGCGGCTGTGGCTGATTTAGCGTCCTTGTTTTCGGATGTCGTCTGACTTTTTCGGGAATATCCGTAGCTGTTTGGTGGTGTTTTACATGTTTAGGGTCCTTTAGCCTCGTTTTCGTTTTGTTCGGCGGACATTTTTTCTCTCGCTTAGGTGATTTTCGGGTCTCTAAACTCCGAAATTTGTACTTAAATCGAGGTGTAGCTTCACTTGCAGAGGTCCTGGGTGCACCATCTTGCTGTGGGTAAGCTTTTTATGTGTTTGTTGTTTGTATTTATTGTGTTTGTAATGTTTTCGGGGTCGCACGGGTTGCGTCCTTGTTTTTTAATCTCGTAGGTGTTTTTCGGCAAAGACGTAGGTGTTTGGTGGTGTTTTGCGTCTTTAGACTGCTGTAGCCTCGTTTTTGTTTTCTTCGGCGGCCATTTTTTCTCTCGCTTAGAGAATTTTTTAGTGTCTAAACTCTTATTTGAGTTAAATTGAGGTGTAACTTTATTATTATTTGAGTTAAATTGAGGATGCTCCCTCTTCCTGTAAGTAAGCTTTTTATGTATTTGTTGTGTGCATTTGTTGTATTTTTCATGTTTTGATGTGCGCGTGTTGAGGCCGATTTTTGCGAGGTCGTAATGGGTTGTAATGTGTCTCGTATTTTCCTTGCGTAACTACGTACATTTTGCGAGGTGCGCAGTTGCTGGCAAGGAGCGCGCCAGCAACTGCGGCCCTCACTTCGTGAGGGCCGCAGGCTCACTGCGCAAGCCTGCAAGCGCTAGCAACAGCTTGCATGCTCACAACTATATATGTGATAGTGTAAGTAACAAGATGATCTTATATTTCATGCTATAAAAGGTGCTTCAGATTTCATATTGGTACCTATTGAACATTTTAGTCTTGTGAATATCAAATATTATAAGAAAGTTGATTTATGGCAACCAGTGCTGATATCAAGTTATTAGAAAGTTCCTTAAAACTTCTATAAGCACTTGGCTGTACCTCACAAGATATACAAATATTGAGATTATTTACAGTACACCATTCCTTTAACAAAAAGATTGTATGAGTTTTATTTAAAAGTTTTATTTAAAAGTTTTGATAAATTTGCACATAATTGCACTTAAAAAAATGCATTTTTATGGCAATATTTACAATTGCTTCTCTTAGTGCTTCATACTTGGTATTCAATATCATAATACATGCCAGAAAATATTAATAACACTTATTAAACATACATATTGCTGTGATTATAGAATGCAACATGAATAAAAAATATTCATTGTCAGATATTCTAAGCTTGAAATTAGAATTGGAAACCTGGTTTGTTCATAGTTTTATTTTATTTTTTAAAAAGGGGCCCACGGCGGAACAATGTGGAGGGGGAGTGGACTTTGACACTAAGAATTAAGGGGTGCATTTTTTAATTTTTTTGCCTGGGGGTTGGGGTAGGGGAGAGGCCTCTGTCTGATATTAAGTGAGGCTGTTGCTGGGCACAGTGAACCAGGAGCGCACGACAAAATAGTTTCCCACCTGCCCTCCCCTGTGAGAATAAAGGAGACGATTAAGGATAAAGTCATATCTAAATTTCCAGGATTATGAATGCATCTGATAAAGGAGAATAATACCAAAATAAAGATTTATAAACTCACTGTGATGTTTTTTTCAGTTTGCAAGCTGCATCTTTTGTTAGTTGACATGCCTAAAATCCCAGCTAAGATTAGCATAAAATTCATGCTTAGTTTTTGCCAATCAGGAGAAAGCAGAGGTTAGCTGATACATTTGTATCATACTCTGGGGTACCTGTGTTACAAAGCAGCCAGGGATATGTAGTCTCTCTCTCTCTATTCATGTGCTCTGATTCAGCTGTGAGCTCAGACCCTGCCCTGCCATATGATTCCATCCAGCAGCATTACTTCCTGTGGTATCTATCAGAAAGGCCATACTTTACATAGCTGCCTCTCCTCGGTTATGTCAGCTCCCTGTGGGTGTTCAAAGCTGCATTTTACTTTACTGCCTATGACTTTGTAAGTACACTGAACTTATCTATATAATACATATTTTCTAATAATCACTGCCTGTTTCTTACCAAACATTTGAAACCCAGGAAACATATATACCTTTAAGTGAGAAATGTTGGTTTGTCATGTCATTGGGGGGCGCTAGTGCTTGCCCTTTTGTTGATGGACAAGGAGGAGCCTTTAGGGGCACGTTGGATAGGCAAGCACTACTGGATATGTTTTTTGGGCATTGCATTTAAAGATCCATTAAAGGATCTGAGGTCTATTCTTTTCTACCATAAATTGCATAGTGTGTTTTTTTTTACAAAGGGGAGATTGGCCCCCTATTAGATTGGGGGGTTTGGGGAATCCCAGATATGACTATATGAGAGTCAAAAGTATTATCTAAACTAAATACTTTTTATATGTGCTCTTTCTGTGAGTTGCCTAACATGCTCATTTGTGGCACATGGTGATATTTGAATTACATTGTGATAAAAGATGGTATTCATTTTCCGAAGCTAAGTCCTCTTTCCAGGCTAATCAAACGCACAGTGCCTGAAAATTAGAATACTGTGTCACTAATTAGCATACTGTGCCACTCAGAAAAGTATGGCGTATTTGTCCATTTTCTGTTTTGTTTTTGAAAAATTTAATTAGCATAACATGTAGCTAGTTTTTTAATGAACAACCCATTATCTCAAACGTAACATTTTCAGTATGCACCTCTATGAACTTAATGAAATTAATTATGAAAAATGGAATCTCTAATAGAAGGTAGAGGCTCAGAAAAATAGTTTTACAAATGTAACATTTTTTGGTAGGCGGCACCATAATACAAAGAAACTCCAGAGATATACAGCGATTTCTGATGGGTTCCTTACTGTTTCAGAGAAAATAAAAGGCCATTCTCTTAATATATGCTTTTAATATTTAAATAATGTAAGGGTTTGTATAAGGAAATATAATATATCTATAATTCACATTCATAAAGTAGAAGTAAAGGACTTGTGGAAATTATATATAAATTAAATATAAGAAGTACCAAAAGCTTGGGGCCCCTGACCTGCTTAAAACTGAATGGAAATAACATATTATATTGTAATGTTGTTGGAAATAACTGTAATAAATTGTTGTATACAGAAATATAACAGTGAAATGTCCTTTTTGGTCTTGTATAACATGGTGCCCCTGTAGATGTTGAGATTTCTTTGGAAACTCACAATGCTGCTATAAACTAATTCAACTCTTTCAGTTGACAGTAATATAAACATAATAAATATATTTTGATAATTTTGTACAAAATGATGCATTGATTCTTTATAATCTATATTTTGTTTGGTTCTATTTTTTTTGTTATACTGATATGGACTATTATTTTGCTATACAGCTAATTCCTCTTCAATCTGCTAGAATATTCTGGTCCAATTATTGCAGTCCATTAAATGTACTAAATGTGTGCCAGGGCTTTTCAATTCTCTGAACTCTTCAGGAAGCATAGTAGCAGTGAGCACCTCTAAAGGCAAATTACCCTTAGGGATTAGTCTCCCTAAGGGTGATAGGGGACTCCAGATGTGGACCCCTTGCTCACCGTGCCTTAGTGAGTTCAGCTATACCTCACTGATGAGGCCCAATGAAGCACAAAACGTACATCTGGGGTTTGCCGTTTCTTTTTTTCAGGGTAGAATTGCCTGGTATTTCAGGGCTGGGTCACTCTAGTGAGTGGGACCAGACTGATATACTACAGGATATTTCTCCCCGGGAAGGGCACAAGTGGCTAAAATAGGTTGCTCCCAGACTGGGTTATCATGTCCATAGAACTAACCTATTAAGGTTAGTCTGTTCTCTGATTGAGCACCTCTAACATTGTTTTTTGTTTATGCAAATGACCGTTAGGGATTAGTCTCCCTAAGGGTGATAGGGGACTCCAGACGTGGACCCTTTGCTCACTGTGCCTTAGGGAATTCAGCTACACCTCACTGACGAAGCCCATAAAGGCCGAAACATATGTCTGGGGTTTGCTGTTTCTCCTGTTCAGGTTAGCATTGCCTGGTATTTCAGGGCTGGGTCACTCTATTTTGCCCAGTGAATGGCACAAGTGGCTAAAAGAGGCTGCTCTCAGAGTGGCTTATCATGTCCATAGAACTAACCTATTAAGGTTAGTTTGTTCTCTGATTGAGCACCTCTAACATTGTTTTTTGTTTATGCAAATGACCGTTAGGGATTAGTCTCCCTAAGGGTGATAGGGGACTCCAGACGTGGACCCATTGCTCACTGTGCCTTAGGGAATTCAGCTACACCTCATTGACGAGGCCCAATGAAGGCTGAAACATATGTCTGGGGTTTGCTGTTTCTCCTGTTCAGGTTAGCATTGCCTGGTATTTCGGGTCTGGGTCACTCTATTTCTCCCTAACTTCGTTTTTTGTATAGTAGCAGTGATACCTTATCTCATGCTGGCCATGCTGGTGGTTCTCATGAGGCCTCTATTTATTTCACAGTGGCTCTGTTTATTATGTAATCAGGGTGAGGAATACAGAGCTGACACTAAGCTTTCTAGTGACATTGGGGAAATTTGTAAGTTTTAGAAAATCCAGGTTTTTATGTTGTATTTAACACTTCTTAAAGATTAAAAGATCACTAAAGTTTGGAATGGGTCCACTGGTGGTCCAGTGGTTAGAATTCGGTGCTTTCACCACTGTGACCTGGGTTTGTTTCCAGTCCGGGAACCAAGAGGTCACACAATCCTGAAGCCAAGCAGGTTTGGACCTGGTCAGTACTTGGTTGGGAGACCACCTAGTATTACCAGGAGCTATATGCTGTGGCCCACTGGAGAAGGAACTGGCAACCCACTCCAGTATATCTGCCCTGAATACCAAGTGGATCAGTGTAGTGTGTTATGGTCCATGATGTCACAGAGTTGGATACGACTTAACGATGCAGACACACACACATAGTTTGGTAAAATTTAACATGATTTTCAATCATGTAACAAAATAACATTAAAATATTTGCAGGGTAGGTACATAAAAAGCATTTTTAGATACAATATTATATTTAGATGACTGATTGTGTCAACGGGTTTCCATCTTAGACTGCTAGTCTGCCTGTAGCCATGTCCTGATTACGCATTAGACCAACTAGGCAGTCGCCTAGGAGCGCTTCCATGTGAGGGGCTCCACTATTTAAAAAAAAAAAAAAAAAAGGTTCCTGGCTTAAAACAACTGTGGTTTATTGTCTGGCTACTAGGGTAACCACCTAGAACAAGGGAATAACAACAGGCGAAGTAACTTACTCGCACAGAAAAGGCAAAAATGAGTCCGTGCATACCTTGTGTACTCACTCGCAGGGGCTCCTGCACTTCACTGTCTAGGGACTCCAAAAAAATAGATCTGGCTGTGCCTGTAGCTTGAGGGAGAGGGTTATTGTAGGGAACCTTAATTTGCCATTGAGTTCTATTGTTACATAGGCAATTTGGAGATTATTATATTTGTTAAAATGCTGTAAATATTTATTTTAAACTCTGTAAAAACATGTTGCACATTATTACGTTAAGTTAATCGCATTTACTGTATAAAGATGACACTTCAGTAATCCTTGAAAGTTTTGACCTCATATAAAATATTTCTCTATGAAAATTCATATTTTGCAGGCTTTCGATAAACTGGGGAGCATTGAAACATACTTAAGACACTTGAATATGCAAGATCTGAGTGGGCCCATATTATCACAAAAGCAAAGTGAGGTGGAAGCAGAGATAAGAAATTGCACTTCTGATGCCTTTCAGAAGGGACAGGCTTTGGTCGAAAAATCTTCCTTTAGGTAAGTGAGAAACATTTTGAACAAAAATATATTTAAATTGAATATAAGCAAAATGGTGACAATTCCAAATAATGATCACAGTTAAAATGTGTTCTTAATTGCCTTGATGGAGAGTTGAACCCCACTCTTAACTCTCTAGACTGACCACAAATTGTGTATGGATTTGCAGCCTTTTGGATTTTGAATTGCATGTTAAACAATAATCACTTCTATACATTCAATGAACAGTGACAGTGTTTACAGTTCTTACTAAGGTTTTTGTTTTAACTAAAGTTCCAACATGAACCGTTTCCTAAATGTGCATAATTGCCCTGGATGGATTTGTGAGAGAAGTTATTGAGACATGCATAATAATATAAGCAATACAGATGTCCTATACTACAAACATTTAGACGTGGAAGCAGAGGCGGAGCTAACCCTGGTGCAACCGGTGCGGCGCACCAAGACCCCTGGCCTCTGAGCGGCCCCTGCAGACCTCCTGTGCAACCCCTGTGGCCCTTGCGGCCCCTCTAGTGCCACCCTCTGCCCTTCTGTGGCCCCCTGTGGCACCCCAGTGGCCCCTGCAGGCCAAGTGGCCCCCATAGCCCCCTGTGTCCCCCCTCAGCCTCCTGTGGCCCTTCACGGGTCTCTCTGGCCTCCCTCAGCCCCCTGTGTTCCCCCTTAGCCTCCTGTGGCCCCTTGCAAACCTCTGCTGCCTCCCTCAGCCCCCTGTGTATTTGTAAATGTATACGTGTATATTTTTTTTATATATATATATATATTTTTAAATATATTTCATATATGTACTGTGTGAGTTGATGTTGGAGGGGGTTCGGGAAGTGCAAAAATAAATTGTGCCTGCCCCTCCTTGCACCGGGGCCCCTCATGCACTAGCTACGCCAATGCATGGAAGCTACCAGGAAAGTAAATTAAAAAAAGAAAATAGAGACAGCAAATGGCCAACAAATAAGCATGTTAAAAAAACATTTCAAAATGGGAGTAATCAACAACTGATAACAATTAAAATATCAGAAACACTTAATTACTCATGTCAAACCTCTATTTAAAAAGTGACTCTGTAGAATAGATATTAATATATCAATGCTTCTTTAAAACCAGATAAGGAAACATGGGACCACAGATCTGTCCTTCAGTGCATTTCCAGTAATTATCCTCTGGGTGAGGATGGTATCATGGCTGAAAAGGCCTTATTTATATATTAAAAACAAATCTTGAAATGGAAAGTTTGCAAACTGACTACACCAGTTCATCTGGTAAAAACCAAGATGACGTTACTTATCATTGTGATAAACGTCTTGGGTAATCTAGTGGAGACTATTATCACTCTGTAGATCAGTGGTGGGCAACAGGAAGCCCAGGGTTCACATGTAGCCTTCAAACACTTACTATGCACACCCAATATTTTTTTCCGGAGTAGGAAGCCGTGTACATCTTCAACAATACACAGTACATTTATATCACTCAGAACTGTAATCCGGCCTTGTTTTCAGAAGATCAAGAGTTATCATGTGAAGTCCAATCTATACATAGGCATTCCTTGCAGCAATGAGGTTCCTTGTATTGGTAACTTGGCTAATAGGCATTTGGACATTGTAGTCCATATACTCTGATTATGTAGTCTCAAGAAAATAATCATTTGTAAGGTTAGTGGTGAAAAGGAAGTATGGGGAAGCTCAAACTCAGATAATGGTGATCCCAGTTCTGTTTGATTCAAGCATAGTTTAGTCAAACTTCCCAGTAACAAATTACCAGAGTCCATATATGAGAGGGATTATGTTAATAACTGGAAATATAAAGTTTACCATTATTGATAATTCACATGTTGTTTAATAATTGCATAACTTACAATTTGTACTTTGGCTTTTTTGAGACAACATTGCATAACTATAAGATGATCTTATACAAATGTTTTTTGCGTTTAACAACAAGCAGGGTTATAAGAGTTATAGGGAATATATTAGAAATTAAATAGGCTTACTGTGAATTTACAGCTGGATTTGTCTTAAATTGCCAATATAGTAAGTCCCTTGCTTACACATTTTCCCCTTAACTGGTTTAATCCTCACAAATTCATTTCAGGTACAGAATACTGGTCAAGAATTTCTATAAATAAGATAATAAATCCAATAGACATAAGGGAACATTTTTTTTTATTTTTACAATTTACTTGTAAGATACCAACATGTCACATAGAGATATACAGAGGGTATGGTACATAAGTAAACATTTCATTTTGAGCTTATATCAAAGAGTAGAGCAGTAGAGCTGTCTTCAAGAAAATTGGGGATCTTTCATGCCAAAGTGGGCATGATAAAAGACAAAGATGGTAGGCACGTAACAGAAGCAGATAGATAAATGAGGGCTTGAAGGAGTACACAGAAGATCTATACAGGAAATATGGAACCAGACATCTTGGAGAGTGAAGTTAGATGGGCACTGGAAAGACTTGCTAATAACAAGACTGCAGGAGTTGATGGAATCCCAGCTGAACTATTTAAAATCCTACAAGAAGTTGCTGTGAAAGTGTTGCTTGCCTTATGCTAACCTATTTGGAAAAGCCAACAGTGACCAGTAGACTGGAAAAGGTCAGTCTACATCCAAATACCAAAATAGGCAGTGCCAAAGAGTGCTCCAATTATCAAACAATTGCACTCATGTTACATACCAACAAGGTTAAGATCCTGCAAGTTTAACTCCAGCAATATATGGAGCAAGAACTAACAGATGTGCAAGCTGGGTTCAGCAGAAGCGCAAGAGATCAAATTTCCAATGCAAGCTGAATAAGAGAGTTCCAGAAAAACATTTACTTCTGCTTCATAGACTATTCTAATGCATTTGACTGTGTGGATGACAACTAATTATGATTAGTTCTTAAAGAGGTTCTTAAAGAGATGAGAGTACCAGACCATCTTATTTGCCTCCTGGGGAATTTGTATGTGGACCAAGAAGCCATGGTCAGAACGGACCACGGAACAACTGAATGGTTCAAGATTGGGAAAAGGAGTGACACAAGCTTGTATATTATTACCTTATTTATTTGACTTATATGCGGAATACATCATGCGTAAGGCTGGACTGGATGAATCCAAAGCTGGAATCAGTATTGCTGGAAGGAATATCAACAACCTCAAATACGCCAATGATACTACTCTGATGGCTAAAAATGAGGGGGAACTAAAATTGCTGAAGGTGAAAGAAGTGAAAAAGCTGGCCTGCTGCGAAACATAATAAAGACAAAAAAATATCAAACTCAGCTCCTGGCAAATAGATGGGGAAGAAGTGGAGGCAGTGACAGATTTTATTTTCCTGAGCTCTAAGATTTCAGCAGATGGGGACTGTAGCCATGAAATTAAAAGCTATTTCAAGTCTGGACAAGCTATTAATGGTATATTTAAGTTTCCATGTTTTTGACTTTTTCTAATCTAACACATGCTGCTTATATCAGAAACATGCATTACATTCACTTATTCTATACACATACCGATTTATTTTATTTAAAAAAATATCTCCACACCTCTAATGATGCCTACATAGGCATCTGATACCTAACAATAGGAACACTGCATTCAGTTATGTTTTTTAACCCTACACTAATCTTCAAGCTAAGAGCAGCGCAATGCAGAAATCCACATAGTTATGTTTGAGCTCCTTCTCGCTTCCTTGTGGAGGTTAAAAAAAGACAACACATATCCCATGATGCTTTGCTGCAAACTGACTTCCCTGGCATTGAAACAATATTATAGTTGCCTGTGATTGGCCAAAACCAAATAGGAATTGTATGCTAATTTAGCTAATGTTTTTAAGGGGCATTCCTTCTCAAAATCAAGTCCCAGAAAACTGAAGACAATTGCAAATGTCAGGGTATGTTTATTAATGTTTAATTTGGATTTTTTTCATGCAAAAAATCTTTGTCATAAACTACTGATTCTCTTCTATTCGATGCATTCATGATCCACAAACTTGAATATGTCTTTAAGAAGCAATGATATTACACTATGAACAAAGGAACTTTGGTAATCCCAGTAGTAACATCCGGATGTGATCTGTATCTTGGTGCCTCTTGGTAATGTGCTGCTATCTTCAAAGGACACTGTCCACTAGAGCGTCTATAAATAGATATAAAAAGAAGGATGGGGGAGAAATAGCGCATAGAAAACCTATATTGTTATATTTTTAATATCATATTATCTACTTGTGCTATCTCTCCCCCATCCTTCTTCTTGAAAAATATATCAGTGTTGTTAAAAGACCACTATATTTAATCTACAAGTAAATCTGTTATGTTTGTTTGTTGGGCATAGACTGTTAAAAGGTTTATATAGCTTAAAAAAAATACAAGTTTATATTTGTCTTTTTTTTTACATTTTCTTATTTAGGGGGCTAGATCATAATGGTGCTTGGAAGCAGGATCGGCTATGTATTACTGGCTCTGCTTCATGACATAATTAGCTGTGCCCCCATTATCTAAACAGAGGTAACAGCTGTATTGTAACGTGCTTGCAGCTCCCTCATCGACCTCACCCAGTGAGAGTCCATGAGCCATCATAGTCCCGCCACCTTTGCTAAGCATGCTCTGTCTGAATCAGGGTCTGATTGGTCAGTGTTTTTCCCCCAAGCTTCGAGACATAGCTGGCCATGCCCATTTATAGGCACAGGGAGGAGGAGAAAACTTAATAGAGTTAAAAGTAAGAAACAATATTAACTTTTATTTATTTTAAAGTGCATAGAGTTTTAAATAGCCTATGCTCAACATACAAACATGCAGTCGCCCTATCACCACAACAGACTGTTTTATGCTGTTCTGCGTTTCTAAAGTCAATTGTCAACTCAAACTTCAAAAGCTTATTATAATTGAAAAGTGTGATTATACATCTTAATGTGGCCAGCAAGGGTCCCAGTTACTGCCAAAAATAATGTATATAAACACCTGAAATGTCAGATATACCCATACACATTCTTTAAATACATTGTAAGTTTGTTTGGAGTTAAAAACAAAAAACAAAAACAACAAAATGGTGTGCGCCATCCGCACGAAGAATTCACAATACAGGAGTGACAGCTATGTATTGTACATTTTCCATTGTAAACCATTATAAATATAAAGGCTTATATCATTCCCCATTTTAAGAGCTGAATACTAATGCATAGAGATAAAAATATAGAAAATTAGACTACAACAGAGAAGGGATTTATATATTTTCAAAGCAAATGTAGATATAATAGAAAAACGTAGATTTATTTTTTAATTGGGCCCAGATACCAGTACATTTCCATAAGCGTTTCTATATCTTTAATTTTGATTAATATATATCTGGCGTGGGGAACTATAGATCGCTAAGAGGGGATAGCCTAGACGTGCCATCTGTATACATTGTGGTGACGGACAGACATTAAGCAGCTGCACTGTATGGCCCAGTGTCATGATGAGCATTTCGCATAGACAAGTGTGAATAACAAAGAACTTCCTACCGATCGCTGAGAACAGTTGTATAAATATATACCCCCAGAATTACTAAGCTCTGCCGGAGCTGGGATGCCTGTTTGTCAGATAAGCACTTCACAATCAATGCAAAGCTTAGTGAATAAACACCATTGTGTGCATTGTTTCACTACCAGCCCAATTAAATTTGAAGCCAACATGAAGCTCGCAACGGCTGCAGGCTTGAAATTTGGCAGAGTTACTGTGCTATTAAATTAGAACGGGGTGCAAGCTATGAGCTGGAGACGCAAACCCGTAAACCATTTATTGGCTGTCGGATAATCAATTAGTCAAACCCATAGTTACGGGTTTAGACGGAGCCAATGGAAACAGAGATGGTCAAAAATGCGTCACAGACAAAACGGAGGTTGGATTTCTTATGGGGTTCAATTACAATTTATGATCGGACCCACATTCCAGTTATAATGTGATATTAATAAAGCCGTAAATATGATATTCTATCACATGCGAGTTACAGTATATGTATTAACACATTGATTGCCGGGATCGATATAACACAAAAATTTTACATGAAATAAAGTATTTTTCTGGGATGATTTGCGGGCTTGAGATTGTTTTGCTATTAATTCTAAGATTTAATATCACTTTCCATTTTAATATTAGTAGGGTAGTGTGTTTTTATTTGCAGTTCAAGTGCTACGTATTGGACCTCTCCAGAACTCGGCGGCCTCGTCGACGGCCCCACTTGCGTGTTACGGGCTTGCCTGCGAGTGACATTGTTGCAAAAAATCTATTAGATCAATGTGCAAGAGATCTACAAATAGTGTAATGCCACATCCTTCATTTAATTTAAGGTATTAAAACCAAACAATAGCAAATAACTTGTGTGATTTGAAGAACAGGATTGGTTTACTACTCTGTTTTAGTCCAATTCTGGCCTTCTGGATCATTATTGACAATCGTTGATTGTAAAAATTGGAGCTATAGTCATTCCTCCAATATGAGTCTCTGGTTTTGGTTTTAAAATATGCATCACTGTCAAGGTGATGTGCAGCTGTTAAAGGGAGATTACAATAGGGTTTAATTTATTTGCTGATAAGCAATACTATCAATATTTGAAGAAAATAAATTACATTTCTCTTTTAAAACTGCCATTTGAAATGAGCACTGTAGCTTCTAGTAGACGTACTTATCTCCACCCCTCATTTGAGTGTCCAATAGGTGAAAGAGGATCTGCCCAGTAAGCTGTCCTATTTTTTCTGACCTGTGTAGGTTTGTCTACAATAGTAGCCTCAGGAAGGAGGATAAACAGCAATGTTATCAACATTGTGTAACAGATAAAGTCACCCTTCAGGGCAGACCCTCTCGCTGGACACCTTAAAGTATGGAGTTTAGCATAGCTACATAAATTGTAAAATCTACTTTGATATTGTTTTCTTCAAAAAGTGATTTTATTGGTAACAAGTTACTTAATAAAGAGATTAAACCCTGTTGTATAAGCATGGATCCAAAAATAATCTGGGGGGTAGGTAATTCAAATCTACTCCCAGGACAGGAAACAGGGGCGGATCTACTGCCAGGGCACCTGGTGCAATGCACTGGGGCCCTGCTCTGCGGGGAATCTCAAAAACTTTATTTTTTTCATTTCTTTAAATTATCAATTTCCCTGGCACCAACAATATAATAAAAAAATAAAAATAAATATATATATATATATATATATATATATATAAAATAAATTATGGATCATGGGAAAAACATATCTGGTAATGCATGATTAAGTTATTTGTGTTCACTATTGATTTAATCTGGGGTTGAGGGGCTTGTCTCCCCATCCCTCCCAGTTCCTACGCTCTTGACTACAGCAGTGGTCCTTTGATGTCTAATTGTTTAGACAATCAATAGATGCGTGTAGAATATTCAATTTCTAAATTGTATAACCCTAGATAGGAACCACAGCCTAAGACACCCTATTTATATTTATTGTAACATCTCAAGCAGCAATTGGTCCTTCCCATTCTTTTATAAATAGGTAATAAATAAATATACAAAGTATTTTATTTTCTTGTGTTCTTGTGTTGCATATAAAACAGGAGAAACCAAAGGAAATATTCTGGAAAGAGTTGCTCTTTAACCTGGCCTAGTAAAAGAAGCTGCAGATATATTTTTTTGTCGCTTGATATTGTATTGTAGATAAATGTGAGCTTATTTGATCAAGATGGAAATGGAAAAGCAAAATCTCTATAAAAACAAGATTGGAGCTTTCATCTTGCACATTCTCATGTAATCCTAAGTATCAAGAAAATAGAACTTGCATTTTGTATATGAAGACAACGCAGGGAATAAAAGATAAGTAATTTGAAGATATTGAAGATGAAAAGGCTCAAGAATACTTCACCTTTAAATCGTCTGGGGCATCACATGCATTTTTCTGTCTCAACCACTCTGTTTCTTTGCTGACATTCACTAAATTCAAGGATCAGCAAGATAAAGGCTTTAATGTTTCTGTATCTGCCCAACTATTAAAGTACTCCACTGCTGTCAGAATTGAAAAGATTGTCTTATTTTTCTCATTTCTTACTATATGCAGAACTATGTCCATGTAGTGGTCATGTACTATAAGAAAACGTATTCTTATTATGGTTCCAATTTGTGACACAATCCACTAATTAGACTCCGTGGTGGCTAAAAATGTTATACTGCAGTGTGATTATTAGTGCCTCTTGTCTGCCCATTATATCTACCTATAAGTTTGGCTTAGTTAAGCCTAAGGAAATCATAATGCTTATTCCAAACTTGCTTAAATTCCTTAAAGGGTCACTATAACAAGAATGCATACTGGCTGTGTAGGCAGTATGCAAAGCAATGTAACTGTGCCTTTAAATCCTACCTTGTTATAATGTCGATGATCATGTCTAGGCTCCTGCATTTTGTGTTCCACGTCCCTCCCACCTGACACCTAACGCCTGGTATGTAAATTGGATGGGTGCGCGCTTCATAAACGTGGTACACTGGGCCTTGGCTGTTGGTGTTGGAATATGAAACAAAGCAAAAATAAGCAGATTTTTTGTAAAGAAGATGAAAAGAAACTCTGTAAAGTGTGTCTGTGCTTTCCTTAACTTTGTTTCATAGAGCAAAACAAATGGCTAAGACACTTTTTATGAAGCACATCCCTACCCAATGTACATACAGTTGTGCTCAAAAGTTTGCACACCCTGGCAGAAATTATGACATTTTGGCATTTATTTAGAAAATATGACTGACCATGCAAAAAAAAATTTTTTTTTGAAGGATATTGATCATATGAAGCCATTTATTATCACATAGTTGTTTGGCTCCTTTTTAAATCATAATGAAAACAAAAATCACCCAAATGGCCCTGATCAAAAGTTTGCACCCCCATAGTTATTAATACTGTGTGTTGCCCCCTTTAGCATCAATGACAGCGTGCAGTCTTTTGTAATAGTTTTTTATGAGGCCCCTAATTCTTGCAGGTGGTATAGCTGCCCATTCTTCTTGGCAAAATGCCTCCAGGTCATGCAAAGTCTTTGGTCATCTTGCATGAACCGCACGTTTGAGATCGCTTTAGAGTGGCTCAATAATATTATGGTCAGGAGACTGTGATGGCCACTCCACAACCTTCACCTTTTTCTGCTGTAACCACTGAAGGGTCAGCTTGGCCTTGTGCTTAGGGTCATTGTCATTCTGGAAAGTCCAAGAGCGTCCCTTGTGCAGCCTTCATGCAGAAGAATGCAAATTGTCTTCCAGTATTTCCTGATAACATGCCGCATTCATCTTGCCATCAATTTTCACAAGATTCCCAGTGCCTTTAGAGCTCACACTACGCCAAAACATCAGTGAGCCACCACCATGCTTCACAGTGGAGATGGTATTCTTTTCGCTATATGCCTTGTTGATCCCTCTCCAAACACAGCGCTTATGGTTGTGACCATAAAGCTCTATTTTGGTCTCGTGACTCCAAATTACAGTGTGCCAGAAGCTGTGATGTGTGTCAAGGTGCTGTCGGGCATATTGTAACCAGGGTTTTTTGTGGCATTGGCACAGTAAAGGCTTCTTTCTGGCAACTCGACCAAGCAGCTCATATTTGTTCACGTATTGTCGTATTGTGCTCCTTAAAACAACCACACCATCTTTTTCCAGAGCAGCCTGTATTTCTCCTGAGGTTACCTGTGGGGTTTTCTTTGTATTCCAAACAATTCTTCTGGCAGTTGTGGCTGAAATCTTTCTTGGTCTACCTGACCTTGGCTTGGTATTGAGAGATCGCCGAATTTTCCACTTCATAATAAGTGATTGAACAGTACTGACTGGCATTTTCAAGGCTTTGGATATCTTTTTATATTCTTTTGAATCTCTATGAAGTTCCATTACATTGTTACGCAGGTCTTTTGACCGTTCTTTTCTGCTGTCTATGGCTCAGTATCTAGCCTGCTCTGTGCATCCACATGAGAGCTCACAAACTCATTGACTATTTATACACAGTCACTGATTGCAATTTAAAAAGCCACAGGTGTGGGAAGTTAATTTTTAATTGCCATTTTAACCTGTGTGTGTTACCTTGTGGGACTGTAACATTTAAGGTTATGTAAACTTTTGATCAGGGCCATTTGGGTGATTACTGTTATCGTTATGATTTAAAAAGGAGCCAAACAACTATGTGTAATAAATGGCTTTATATGATCACTATCCTTCAATAAAATACATTTTTTGCATGATTAGTCATATTTTCAAAATAAATGAGAAAATTGCACAATTTCTGACAGGGTATGCAAACTTTTAAACACAGACTTCCTGGGTGGCAAAGGAGAGATGGAGGATAAATATATGGACCCTGATCACAAAATAGGGATGCCTATACATGAGTAAGGGGTTAACTCTCTTTCTCGGCACAGAGTTCCTTTCTACACCTCACCAGCTGGACAGACATCAGATCAGACAGCCACAAACAGAGCACATATATTCCAGCATCCAAGAAAAGAACATTGTTCTACCACCTATGTATTAACCAGAATATCTATTTATTGAACAAGTTACAGCATATTTATACAGAAAATACAATGGTAACTAAACATATTAATAAAAAGTAATTAAACAGTGGTTCTATTAAATACTAGTACATAGTAACTTACTTGAGATCCTGGAACTTGTACGACTTAGATCCTTGAATCAGAAAGGCAGATTATCCTTAGTGAGTACAGGTATTACCTTCTGGAAGTAGAGTAATTTTCACTCAAATTAGTTCCCTGTGCTAGCCAAATACAGCTCTCATGCCTGTATTTGTTAACCAGAGCAACCTTTGTTGAGGGGACAGGTGAACAGTTTATAGGAAAGGGAACAATGTCCCAATCAGGGAGTGAAACTCAGACAAAAGCCCAGAGAGTATGGGACTTGGGCAAGGAGATCCTGATGGAGAGGCTAGCCAAGGCTTGAGCTGGATCCAAGGCACATATTTGGAGCAAGACCCACAAGGGTTTTTCCCCAAATATGTGCCATGTATATTTTGATCAATGAGTTCCATCCTTTATCCAGTAGAAAATATATTTCCTCTAAATGGAGAGTTTCAGTGATATGGTTTAGTAGAAGAGCAATGCATCCTAAGAAGGGATGTGCCCCACCTCCCCAGTCTGGATGTATGCGCAATAATTGCGCCACAGTCAGTTGGTGGTGCATTGAAGGGCTCAGTTGCTGGGAAGGGGGGCACATGCCCTTCCTTTCCACTCTAGGTGCTGGGCCCTGGCTTCTCCTTGGCTTAAAAGTTTTGATGCCAAATAGAGGGCATGTGTTTAATCCTGGGGTGCTTCACCTAGGTCAACTCCCGGCACGATCTCAGTCTGTTGGGGAGATACTCAACCTGCATCAATTCCAATTCTTTCTTGGGGAGGCGTAATGCCTACCTCAATGCCTCCCAAACTCGAGTTGAGCTTCTGCTGTGGGGACTCTACTTCCTTCATATGGTTCCTTTGTGAAGGGACTTACCCCACCTATTTTTTTATTTGCTGTTGTAGATTACTAGTGCCAATTGAACTGCCTCCATTCTGGTCCTGAGGGCACCTGCATCTTGCATGTTTCTTTACATGAACCCCTGTTTACCATGGGGAATGTCTGACTCGCCTATCTCCCATCTGCTTTTGAGGAGTTTTGGCATCTGCATCTAGTTCACCTTCCATCTGGTGCTGGGGAACCCAGTGCAATTTCAAGTGCAGTACCACGCTTCTGCCCCTGGGGAGTGCTGGCATCCTTCATGCATCACGAAATCCTGCTGCAGCTAGGTGGTTAAAGTGTCGACTACATACGCTCTCATCTACCACTTGTCCGGGTCCTGCTGTAATCACTAGAGGAAAGCTGACCCAAAGGCAACTACTTTGTAGGTGATCCTTTCAATTTCCATGAAATCAAGCTGTCGTTAAATTACTAAATACCAAGTTCCGTACTCCCTCTAATGTCCTACGGCACATAACTTTATTGGTCCCAAAGCTAGGAAGACAACACCAACTCACCAGCTGGAGCAGACCGCAGAATATCAGTAACCTCCGTAAACTTTCCTCAGATAGGACACCTACAAGCAGCATGGAAGTCCCAGCATCCAGGAAAAGAACATAGTTCTACCACCAATGTCATAACCAGAAGATATCTTTATCGAACCGGGTAAAGCACAATTTATAGGGGGAATTCAATGATAACTAAACACATTGACAAAAAGTAATTAAACAGTGGTTCCATTAATAAACCAACTAGATCAGAAGGCCAAGGTAACTAATTATTCAGAACTGTTACATATGATTTAGCTGGTTATTACATTTGTTGTATGTAGCTCTCCAAAGGAGGCCTTCAGAGATAAACTGACCCATTTCAAGCAATGTGTCCACAAAAAGCTCCAAAAAACTACCCCTTAAATCTGCCTTTGCCCACAATAATTTGATTACACCTTCATGGACCAAGTAACATGGTGTAACTTGAAAAAAATAAAAAATATTTATAAAGAAAATACATATAAATATCAGGCATGCTTACCATGAATATACGTACTATAACATGCAAGTGTGATGTACCCAGTATTACAGTACAGTGAAACTATCACCTCTGTAGTACAGTGAATATATACACATGGTACCACCATACAGTTTATCCTAGATGCCCAGTGCAAATACAATACTTCACCTCACAGGCACAGAAGTGGGAAGTTTGCATCAATAGATGCAAGAACTGCTATCAAGAAATGTAATATCCCATTTCACATGCACATACTTCCACCAAAGTATCATGGTGACCTCCAGGGTCCAGCAGATGCATCAAACATGATGGCCCCCATTTAATTGCAAACACACAGATTACGTTATACAGGGTGTATGTCTGCGGGCTTGAAATTTGCTACTATTACAGAGCGATTCAAATGAACAAGCCCGCAAGTTACAGGTCTAAAGCAGAAATCATAAACCATGCAATCGTATGTAGCATTTGCGAGCGCATGGGTGGAAGGGCCAGACCAAATGATATCCCAGATGTTTCCCACCCATGATCTATAGACCTGCACTAGACCTTCCACACCCACAAATCAAAGTGTGCAACCTGGGTTCAGTTCCAGTCAGGGATCCAAGAAGTCACACCACCCGGAAGCCATGCAAGGTTGGGCCTGGTCAGTACTTGGGTGGGAGAATACCAGAAGCTGTATGCTGTGGCCCACTGGAGAAGGAACTGACAACCTACTTCAGTATCTAGGTCATGAATACCAAGTGGATCAGCATGGTGTGTTACAGGTCCATGAGGTCACAGGGAGTCAGACACGACTGAACAACGCAAACACATACAAACAAGAACAACCTACACCCAGTATTATGATTCACTAGCTATGTGCCTGTCAAAAATTACGGGAATAAAATTGTAAGGCTGTCAATGCTGTTTGCCACACAATGTGAGGATATGGCCCTCTGAGCCCCTTCGACCATCATCACGAGCACATTGCGAGCGCCTCTTCCCCCGTTTACTACCTTGAGTTAAGAGTTATTGCCTTGAGTTAAATGTTACTGCCTTGTATTAAGTATTATTGGTTTGCGTTAAGTCTTACTGCTTAGGGCTTAGGCCTCGTTTTCGTCTTTTTTACGTTTTTTTCGGCAGCCATTTTTTTTTCTTGCTTCAGCAATTTTAGATTCTTAAAAAAAGCCAAAATATGCCTCAAATTAACTTGCAACCTCACTCCCTGGCTCCCTGGCTCTCCCCCTGTGCTGTGTGTAAATAAATTTGAGGCATATTTGTGCGTTTTTGTAGGACTTTTCAGTTTGGTGGTTCGGTTGTTAAAGTTGTATTCTTGTGAGCCCCACAGATCATCTACATGATTCAGGTCCTAAGTCCAGCGGTCTGTAATTTCGCAGGCGTCGCTAAGTCCAAGGGCCTCGCAAAGCATTACTAACAGCGCAAACGCATCAGACCCACAGTGCACTTTGCAGAACAAGGTCAAAAGGTATTTAAATTAGAGGGCTTTTTTTGGTTGGCCCTTTTTAGGCATTTTGTGAAAAAAATATGGAAAGAATTATAATAATTTAAGTATACCTTAAATTATCTTACAATGCAATAATTTGGTATAAAATGCTAAAGTATTTAACTCTATGTTGGTTCCTTAGTTGGGTTTGGATAATATTCCAAAAACTCTAATTAAAAGGCTACTGTAATACTCTAAGATGTAGTCAACAGAGGGGACCTCAGTCTGAGTCTCATCCTTCAGGTCTTTTTTTTCAGACCCCAGTTGCATTATTAAATTTGCTATAGACATGTCCTTAAAGGTAGATGCAAGTCTCCCTGTGTTTCCCTCTCGCCAATCTAGCACCAGATGCTTATATCAGACACACACATGACACATGGAGTCATTCTATACACATACAGATTTATTAAAAAAATAAATTGGTTTCCACACCCTAGAGCTGCCTACTGGTACTAGCCAATAGAAACACTGCATTCAAGTTAGCTTTAAGTTAACCCTATACTAACCTTCAAGCCAACAGCAGAACAGTGCCGAAATCCACAACAGCAATGTCTGAGCTCTTCATTGCTTCTTTTTTGTGGGGACTACTCATCCCTATTGCCACAATGTTATAGCTGCCTATGATTGGCCAAAATGAAATATAAATGTTATGCTAATTTACCTAGGGTTTTTCAGGGGCATTCCTTGTCAAAATCAACTGCTTGAAAAGATGAAGACATTTGCAAACTTTAAGGAGTGCATATTGAAGTTTATTTTCAGATTTTTTTTTTCATATACTATTGATTCTCCTGCTTTATAATCAATGAAACTTGACTTTGCCTTAAAGTTTCCGAATGCTGAAATAAATTAGGAGCTCATGGGTCTCCTTTTCTAGGTCCTATTGATTGTCATTGTATGAATATTTCTGTGGGTACTCATAAAAAATTGACTTTATTTTCAAATTTGGACTTTTTTAATTTTGTTAAGGAATTGTAGCAATTGATTTGCGATTGTAACTCTTACAGGCTTGAAAAATCAAAAGCTTAGATGGGTTGGAAGTTACAATTTTGGCAACCTCAGTGATTTTCAGCCTGTAACCTGTAGTTAGGGTAGCTAAAAGATGCCAATTGAATAGCAAATTAGTTTACGGGCTAGATTACGGGCTCCAGTAAACAACAATTGCTCAATTGAATAGGGGCCATAGAGTGTATGAGTATTATGGAGCCCTTTGAGTTTGGACCTTCCTCATTTATATGTGCTGTAGAATCAGTGTATGTTCTCTCGTTCACCTAGCACTAGCTGGTTTCTGGGTAAACCATAAGAGTTATTTCCATCTTCTTTTTATTATCTTGGCTATATCCCAAGACCAGAGAGGTGCTAACAGCTGTTCGTTTCATATTTAGTTCTGGGATGACTGGAATTCAGGAAATGATTGGATACCTCCAGAAACGCGTAGATCAACTATCAGGCCGGAGCCCTGAGTCCACCGAACATGCGCTGACGAAACAGCAGATCGCCACGTCACAAGAGGATCAGTTTAGGAAGGTACAGTAAATATTAGCAAATACATGTAATAACATATTACAGAATACTGTACTATGTATAACGTAAGTAATAACTTCAGCTCATATGCCATGTAAACTGATTAGTTTATATTATATTTATTAAGTCCCCTTTTGGGGTCTCCTTTCTAAAACATTTATTTCCAAATGTTCATTGAATGTGAATAAAATGGACATAGATTTCCCACCACCATGCGTTTTAAATGATCATGGTTGAAATATAACATTGTTTGTATGTTAATCACATGTAGTGTTGCATTTAAAAAACAATATTTCCATGTTATCACCCCACTTGCCTTTCCATGTTATCCCCCTTTGCTAACTGCCCTTAAAATATGTGGTTTACAAAGGTTATGTTCCTTAGTAGTGTACCAGCTTCCTTTTCTTCTAGTTTGAGAGGGGGTGCCTCATAAGTTATAGAAGAAAGCTGGTATGTTACTATTGAACAGAGCAGTAGCGGGGCTAATAAGTGGGGGGACCCAGGGCCATTTAAAAAAATGAAATAAATACAAAAAAGCTTGCCATGCACTGGGTCTCCACTAGAGCAAGTCCCCGATGCATTATACTGGGTGCATTCCTGGAAAAGAGCACGTGTGGTTCTACACAGGCTAAGAGCAATTCATATGGAGAGATAAAAAGGAAAGGCAAGGGAGAGATGGAAAGAATAGACCCATAAATTACCATGGGTTTATTCCAGTTTATCAAACATTACATAGAATTTCTGTATTAATAATTACCTGTGCAACCATCAATGGCTACGTAGAGTTACACTGTTTCTGAAAACATTAAAAATAGAATACAAACTCAACTCCCAAAGTGCCAAGCACATTAAATTAACATTTACATTCACAGATTATACTATTTGACCACTAGGGGCAGATAACATATTACATACTTGAATCATTTACCAAATTACTTTCTCAGATGCTTTCCTTTTCCTTCTATATGAAAAAACATTCTAACTTTGCATATCCTCCTACCTAATGAAACTTCACTTCCTTCCTGACCCTTGCTATTCCTTACGTGCCTCTTCCATTCCCTTTAGATTGTAAGTAGAGAGTTTTCAATTTTGTAGAGTGCTTTGGGGAAAAAAGCACTTTCTACAAAGGTTCTAAGCTCAAAACAGGGCCCTCCGTTTTCTGCAGTTTGTTAAAATTATATTTTTCCTTGTTCTTTTCCCCTGTATAGCGCTACGGAATGTGTTGGCGCAATACAATAAAAGTAATAATAATAATAATGCTGGCCAGATTGGGCTTCCCTGCTCAAGCTTGATAATTAAACATGCTTGGATTTGCAAGCTGATCATGTCATATTGCACTGTGGCGGGGTGATTAACATGTTTATGGGTACCGGAGGATACCCTAATCCTCTTGAAATATATATATATATATTATTTTTTTATTATTATTTTTATTAATATTATTTAGCTCACTCTCCCCCCGTGTGAGTTGGATGGAGTGCCCAACTATATCCCCTCCTTCAGACCAAATCTACCTATTGATTATCCCTGTAGAGCACAGATAAAAAATTTAAAATAATTAAAAAATGTGTGCTATATTATTATTTTTATTGTTATTATTAATATTTTACATGCAATCACAACATATATTGTCAGCTGTTTTGTAGGTTAGCTGTCAAATTAAAAGTAAATATCAAATTTATATTATACATTAAAATATAATTTTAAGTATGTCTACTTTGATCCCAAATATATGTTTCACAACCTCCATGTAGGGTGAGGTTGTATTTGCAGTGGTATGAATAGATTGTTTCACACATTTAAATGCAATTAGAAATGTTAGATATTTCTGGACTATTTTAGGAAGCACATAGTACTGAAATACTGAAGAGCCTGCTAATAATAGGCATAAACATAGAATTAACTATGACTATGTTATTTTGTCATTTGGACAAACATCCAGTCTCAGCTTTTTTTCTCTTTAGGTATCAACGTGGACTCAAAAAATAAGTGCGGACTTGGAACAATATACTGATCCAGGTTGGAGTCTCAATGAATGCGAGGACGTTTTAAATAAACTTTTGGAGTTGGCTCATCAGACAAAGGTAATTTATCCCATGAATAATAAATAGCATGGATGGATGGATTGTCTTAGGAATATTCTTGGCTTTCTTCAATTCCATTAGTTAATTTGTCCCTATTCATATGAGTACGTTGAACTTAAAATTAAAAGAATGCATTTATGAAATATCTACCAGCTAAAAACCAGTGCAATTTTTTAAGAGTCCACAGTAAATTGTCAATGATCACACATGTTCTTGACCTCTGAATATACTGATTTTACTGTTTTCCTTATAGGAGGTGTCACAATACCTGGAAGCAGCTGTCCAGGCCGTGAAAGAAGGAAAACAAACAGGACCACACAACTATGAAGCATTTATTAGTAGCTCTCGTATGTTGGATGAAAAGCTGAAAGTTCTTGATCATAGAATAGATGAGAAATTGGAGGTTTTGAATTTGTACATTACATTTTTAAAATCAACAAAAAAGGTATTATTATTATTATTATTATAGTTTATTTATAACGCACCAACATATTCCATAGCGCTGTACATAAATTAGGTTCAGGCAATGGTAAATAAAGATTAACATATAGCAAAACAAGGAGGGCCCTGTCTTTGAGCTAGTAATCCAATGTCCATGGTGCATTCCCAAAGTACTTAGGATAGAAACCCGCAGACTTGCAATCTAAGGGATAGTGAATGGTAAAAGAGGGCGAGAGAGGTGATAAGCTTGTTAGGGTGGAAGGTGATACACTTCTTTAAAGAGATGCATTTTAAGTGAGGTTTTAAATGTTTTGAGGCAAGAGGATAATCTGGTGGAGCGAGGCAAGGAGTTCCAGAGACTAGGGGCAGCACAAGAAAAGTCCTGGAGGTGGAGGAGGTGACAAGAGTTGTAGAAAGAAGAAGGTCATTAGCAGAACGAAGAGGGCGGGTGGGGGAGTATTTGGAGATGAGAGCAGGTAAAATATTTTATGCAGAATAGTGTAAAATTCTCTGGGCAAAGTATAATTATCTAGATAATGTATGGCAAACGTGTGCTATTACATAGATATACCATAGCTGATACAAGAGAAAGAGACACAACAATGATCCAATTTATAGTGCAAAACAAAATGTTAACTGTAAATAAGGATATTTTGCTTTTAGTTCCTAAAAAAATCTAGATTTAGATAATTGTCCCTGAATCTTACTACAGAAATTACTATTCAAAATCCTCCAACCTGGTATAATAAAAATAATGACCAATGAAGCATCCTCATTTATTGGTAACGTTTTTAACTTCTGCCATAGACATTTGCTGTGTACAATTTAGTTTCTTCTTTGGATATATATTACATAGTTACATAGGGCCTCATTCTATTATCGGCCGTAGGAGATGCGGGGCCGCAAGGACCGGCCGCAAGCTATTTGCCTATTCTATTCCCTTCCGGCCAGGGATTCCGGCAGGCTTGCGTCCGTCGCCTTGTTATCCCTTGGTTACTATTGAATTGCTCCGGGAACCCTCTCTTCAAGGCTAAAACCGAGCCGCAGCTTACTTGCAGCAAAAAGGTCCCGCAGGCACACAATTAAGCACATAACAAAGCCATAATAAAGCCATCCTGGAGACTATAAAGTGATTGTAGGTGTTAGCATTAATAGCACAACATTCCCCTACACTAAAATCCGTAAATAAATGTTATTTTAATTTATGTCAAATATCTGTGGAAAAAGTCCAGAGGGCTTGGAGCACCTCAGACCCGCCCACGCTGCGGCCGGAAAATAGACAGTTAATTAAATCTCGGATTTGGGCTGATGTGCAAGCTTGAGAGGGGGTTGCTATTAATCCTCATGTCCCCCATTATGATCCCTAGCATTTACAGAGCTTTACAGTGCCGTCTTAAATTTATTTTTGCTTTTAAAGATTTCTGAGCTTACGGCCGGTTGCAAGATATACAGCCGGACGTAAGGGGATATCCTTGCAGCACCGTATAATTGAATTGCAGCGTAACGGGAGCCCCACATGGAATCGCAGCTTTGCGGACGATTTACGGCCGATAATAGAATGAGGCCCATAGTAATTAAGGTTGAAAAAAAGACTTTCAGTCCATCAAGTTCAACCTTTTAAGATCTCCTCTAATCTGCAATATGCAAATTAAATATTAATTACTTAGTTGTTAATTTATTATTAATCAATTGTGTAATTTCTTTTTTCCTTTTTATTTTTTTTTATTAATCCAAAGGAAGGCAAACAGAAAACAAAAAACAAGTAAGACTTAGACAGTCGTCTCAAAGGGAGGGAAAAAAAATTCCTTCCTGACCCCAGATACTGGCGATCGGATTTCTCCCTGGATCAATACTATCTCTCTAATTATCCATGATAACCCGGAATTCCCTTTTTAATTAGAAATAAATATAGTCCCCTTTTAAAGTTAACTATCGAATCCGCTGTCACCACCTCCTCTGGTAGAGAATTCCACAGATTGTGATTTGGCCAATTGAGTAGGGCTCTATATAAGCCCATAATATATTTTTTTTACAGAAGTTTTCAGTTAGTGATCCTATATCCAAAAGCAAAGTTTTCACTAACTAAAAACTTCTGTAAAAAAAATATATTATGTGCTTATATAGAGCCCTATTCAATTGGCCAAATAGCAATTGAATGAAGCCCTAAGTGGGATAGAAGCTAAATGTCTTCAGAATCACCATAAATTAACCAACCATTCCAGTGAACCACCTCCTCGTAAATCTCGCAAGAGATAATATTCACACAACAAAAGACAAGGCTTAGTCCACAATACATGATTATACTAAAGTAATTTGTTAAAAACACAATGGTATGTATTTACTTTTGTAAATCATATGCATACCATTAAAGCATGATGTAATCTCGCAATCTGGAGAAAGAGCCCTATAGAATATAGCATAGGAAACCGCTCGCTTTCATCTCTACTGTTAACCTTCTCAACCTACACATAAATTCCATGGTGGGTACCACCAAATCAGATACTGGGCACTTATTATATGTTGTAATAATCTTGGCTGTAATGCTCTCCAACAATCTTTTTGACCTCTTTCTGTACAGGATCGCATCAATTTATAGTTAGCGTGTATCTTGAAGTTGCTTTTTCTCCCTATTTACTAAGGAAATTGTGTTTACTTTTAAAATCGTACCAATACTCACATAACTTTGAAAGACATCAGTATAGTGACCATGATGGACCAATGTGTTTGTGCAGATGTACATTGCAGACTCTGATAGTCAATAATCTGTGCATTAAAACTGGATAATAATTTGGTACAATAGTCCATTGCCAATAGAAACCATAATTGTATGGTTAAAACAATGGGGTGTATTCATCAAAGATTCTTTGATGAATACACCCTATTGTTTTAACCATACAATTATGGTTTCCATTGGCAATGCTTTGTCGGATTAGAGAGAAGAAGAACAAAGTTCTTTGTTACTGCATTAAATGTGCTCCTCAATAAATGTCATTATTTTATATTCAAGTTCAAGTAATCCTATTTTTTTCACATGACCCTACTCTTGACATGATCATCAAAAGAGGCAGATAAACACGTTTCTCCCTTAAACACATTTGTGATCACATTTTAATGTCTAAAACAAGTTAAAAAACATATCCGCTGCTCACAATTCTAAAAAATACAGTTCTTGCACTGCATTCTGGGAACCTGGGCAGGGACATGCAAATGTGCCCACAAAGGGTTTGCTCTTGTAATTCAATATCATTGTAAACATGACTTCCTTTAAGCATATGCCTGATGTGTTCCACAGTTTTAAGCAAGACTCGGGATGGAAAGGCAGCTGTTTCAAGGTTACTTCCACACACCAGTGTGGGGATGGTTACTAGCTTGTGTAGTAGATTTTGTGGGGAGTTAGTTTACCACACTAATCATTTAATTAATGGTGGGCAAAAGACCTCCACCGTACAGTAGTACAATAAATACATTTGTGTTCGTATTTGTCTAAAACAAGTTAAAAAATTAATTTCCTGCTCAGAATTCCATTGCACTCTGACAGTATTGATCCAGGGAGAAATCCGATCGCCAATATCTGGGGTCAGGAAGGAATTCATTTTTTTGTTTATTTTTTCTCCCTTTGAGGTGATTGGCTAAATCTCGCTTGTTTTTTTTTTTTTCTTTTTGCCTTCCTCTGGATTAATTAATAATTAAAAATAAAATAAAAAAATTAAATAATTGATTAATAATTACCGTATATACTCGAGTATAAGCCGACCCGGGTACCTATTTTATCACAAAGTACTGGGAAAACTTAGTTACTTGTGTATAAGCCGAGGGTGGGAAATGTGCTGCCCCCTGTGTCCCCCTTGTGCCCTCTGTGTCCCCCTCTTGTGTGCCCTCTGTGCCCCTTTCTTGTGCCCCCCCTCTCTCTCCCCTGTGTCTCCTCTCCCTCCTGTGTCTCTCACCCATTCTCCCTCCCCTGTGTGTCTTCCCCCCTCTCCCCTCCTCAAACCCCTCCTCAACCTCTCTCCTTAGCCCCCCTCCTCAACTTCAACCCCCCTCCTCAACCTCAACCCCCCCATCCTCATCCTAAACCCCCCTCCTCGTCCTAAAACCCCCTCCTCAGATACCTCCCCCTCCCCCTCTCCCTTTCCCCTCACTTACCTCGATCTGCAGCTGCTCCTCCGCGCTCCTTCTGGCTACGTCTTGACCCGGACAATGCTAATGACGTGACGGACATGTGACGTCACATCATTAGCATATGCCTGGTCCCGAGGCAGCTGAAAGGAGTGTGGAGGAGCGGAGGAGCAGCTGCAGATGTATGTAAGTGAGGGGAAAGGGAGAGGGGGAGGTATTTAGAGGGGTAAAGTGAGGAGGGGGGTTTAGAATGAGGAAGTGGGTTTAGGATGAGGAAGGGGATTGTGGATGAAGGAGGGGGGTTGAGGATGAGGTTTAGGATGAAGAAGGGGGTTTAGGATGAGGGAGGGGGGTTGAGGATGAGGAGGGTGTTGAGGATAAGGATGGGGGGGTTGATGATGATAAGGGAGGGGGAGGGAAAGAGCCACGGGGGGAAAGAGACACGGGGGGAAAGAGAGACACGGGGGTTAGAGAGACACGGGGGGAAAGAGAGACACCGGGGGGAAGAGTGACTCAAGTATAAGCCGAGGGGGCCCTTTTCAGCCTTAACAAAAGGGCATAAAAACTCGGCTTATACTTGAGTATATACGGTAATTAACAACTAATTAATTAATATTTAATCCTCATATTGCAGATCAGAGGAGATCTTAAAAGGTTGAACGTGATGGACTGAAAGTCTTTTTTCAACCTTAAATACTATGTAACTATGTACAATGTAACCTGGGCAAGGACATGCAAATTATTAAAACTTTTGGTAACTCACTCGCATTGTTAATCTTTCACATGTATTCACTTAAACTTTTACTTTCAATACGTTTTTTCTGAAGTTAAAGCCTCACATCCAGAGTCTAAAACAATTGTGTACATCCAATCCTGAAGAAGGCCCCGAAGCAGATATAACAGCAGTCCTGGAGTCAGCAGAGGAGCAGTTACATAGTGTGCTTAATGAACTTTTCTCTGTTCAAGATATGGGGCAGAATTGCTTGAATATCATAAAAATGGTAAGCTCATATGACTTTTATTTTGTCAGTTTCTTGCTGTAAGAAATGCAAAGCAAATTAAGCAACAATGGTCATCACCTGTCCGTCTTCCAATTTTCTCTAGGTTCAAAAAATGCCATTGTTCTCAACCTTCAGTTCAATAAGGAGCTCTATAATTACTATAAGGTATATTATGAGAAACTCCAACCCTCTCTCCACCCTCTTCACCCCAGGAAATTGTCAGTACTGTATTAACAATGTTGTGTTTGAGACTGGAGCCATTGTGTCTGGACAAGTATATAATAATTAGTACTTATTTCTGCTCACAATTTGAAAAATATTTTTTTTTTGTTCAATTTGAAAATGACTTGGACATTATTAGAAGCCCATTAGTAATGCTTGAAAACGCTGTAATTGATGGGATCCAGTAGTGAAAATCACTACTATTAAAAAAATTAAAATGATGGCCATGGAAACAGGAAATGCCAATGAACTGCCATACGTCTCTGGATGCGGCAATAATGGCATTACATACCATGAGCATCATTTTGATTTTTAGTAATGTGTTTGAAGTGGTGAAGACATTGAGACCCATTAAGCCAGTGTTTAAACCTCACAATAAGTGTTCAAGCATAATACAGTCAGGTCCATAAATATTGGGACATCGACACAATTCTAAACTTTTTGGCTCTATACACCACCACAATGGATTTGAAATGAAACTAACAAGATGTGATTTAACTGCAGACTTTCAGCTTTAATTTGAGGGTATTTACATCCAAGTCAGGTGATTGGTGTAGGAATTACAACAGTTTGTATATGTGCCTCCCACTTTTTAAGGGACCAAAAGTAATGGGACAGATTAACTGTCATAAAACAAACTTTCACTTTTTAATACTTGGTTGCAAATCCTTTGCAGTCAATTACAGCCTGAAGTCTGGAACGCATAGACATCACCAGACGCTGGGTTTCATCCCTGGTGATGCTCTGCCAGACCTCTATTGCAACTGTCTTCAGTTCCTGCTTGTTCTTGGGGCATTTTCCCTTCAGTTTTGTCTTCAGCAAGTGAAATGCATGCTCAATCGGATTCAGGTCAGGTGATTGACTTGGCCATTGCATAACATTCCACTTCTTTCCCTTAAAAAACTCTTTGGTTGCTTTTGCAGTATGCTTCGGGTCATTGTCCATCTGCACTGTGAAGCGCCGTCCAATGAGTACTGAAGCATTTGGCTGAATATGAGCAGATAATATTGCCCGAAACACTTTAGAATTCATCCTGCTGCTTTTGTCAGCAGTCACATCATCAATAAATACAAGAGAGCCAGTTCCATTGGCAGCCATACATGCCCACGCCATGACACTACCACCACCATGCTTCACTGATGAGGTGATATGCTTTGGATCATGAGCAGTTCCTTTCCTTCTCCATACTCTTCTCTTCCCATCACTCTGGTATAAGTTGATCTTAGTCTCATCTGTCCGTATGATGTTGTTCCAGAACTGGGAAGGCTTTTTTAGGTGTTGTTTGGAAAACTCTAATCTGGCCTTCCTGTTTTGAGGCTCACCAATGGTTTACATCTTGTGGTGAACCCTCTGTATTCACTCTGGTGAAGTCTTCTCTTGATTGTTGACTTTGACACACATACACCTACCTCCTGGAGAGTGTTCTTGATCTGGCCAACTGTTGTGAAGGGTGTTTTCTTCACCAGGGAAATAATTATTCGGTCATCCACCACAGTTGTTTTCCGTGGTCTTCCAGGTCTTCCGTGGTCTTTTGGTGTTGCTGAGCTCACCGGTGCGTTCTTTCTTTTTAAGTATGTTCCAAACAGTTGATTTGGCCACATCTAATGTTTTTGCTATCTCTCTGATGGGTTTGTTTTGTTTTTTCAGCCTAATGATGGCTTGCTTCACTGATAGTGACAGCTCTTTGGATCTCATATTGAGAGTTAACAGCAACAAATGCAAATAGCACACTTGAAATGAACACTGGAGCTTGTATCTGCTCTTTGTAAATGGGATAATGAGGGAATAACACACACCTGGCCATGGAACAGCTGAGCAGCCAATTGTCCCATTACTTTTGGTCCCTTAAAAAGTGGGAGGCACATATACAAACTGTTGTAATTCCTACACCGTTCACCTGATTTGGATGTAAATACCCTCAAATTAAAGTTGAAAGTCTGCAGTTAAAGCACGTCTTGTTAGTTTCATTTCAAATCCATTGTGGTGGTGTATAGAGCCAAAAAGGTTAGAATTGTGTCGATGTCCCAATATTTATGGACCTGACTGCATATAGACTTCTGAAAGTTTCTGTTTATAAGTAGAGGAATCCATGTTGTGTTTGTTACATCTCTTCCTCAAAGCTGAATCATGATTTGGGGTGTTTTGGATGTTAGGAGAGAGAGGGAGGGAAGTAGACATAACGCCCCTTCCCTCTCACTGGCCCAGATGCAGACCCCTTGCATCATTCACTGCAACAATAGCTCTCCAGAAATGTAAACACCATGCTCACACACATCTTCCACCAATGTGTCATGGATCGTTTCAGGATCCTGCAGATACATCAGCATCTGTTTTTTTCTGATGTAATGTTTGCTTTTCATTGTTTGGTGGTCCTTTAAGATCTAGAGCTGGCTGTGATCTTCTCAGAGACCTATAGCCACCCTCTCAAAAATGTCAGTGTGTATCCACTATAATAATTAGTAAAGCGTGTGTAACGATTGCATGGTGTGTTGTGCGCATGGAGGTGTTACAATTGGAGAGAGAGAGAGCACGTGCAGAAGAGACAGAGAGAGAGTGCACAGAGAGGGCACAGCAAGAGAAAGGACACAGAGAGAGTTCATCCAGGGAGACAGATGGCACAGAAAGAGGGGGCATAGAGAGAGAGAGAGGGCACAGAGAGAGAGACAGCACATGGAGAGAGAGACAGGACAGATAGACAGCAGACAACTGAATATAACATATAATACCGTCATTTATGATGAGCAAGTTACTAGTTGTAAAATAGAAAATTATCACATTTTATAACCCTGGGGAAAATAATATTCCTCCTGGAGCATCACACACAGTCTCATCTATGTAAAGCGGGAAAATAATAAAGCTCAGGCTATCCAGAACCAACATTGCTTACCATTGTTGTAAATTATAAGTGCTCTCATATCTTTAAGATACCGGCGTGAACAGTGTCCAGAGAAATAGCTGCACATTTCAAGAAAACAGGACCATAAAGGACCTTGTTCGCCAACACTGAAGTTTATATATTTCCTGCGCGCTTTTCGCCTTATACTTGGGATCCACAAAGTCCCAACTAATATTTATTGTAAATTATAAGTGTAATCTTTTCTTACTTGCCTATCAGTATTGTTAGTGTTAAGACAACGCTATAAGTCAGTATTTGTGGAAGCTTTACTTGATTGGATATTCTGACGTGTCAAAAGCGACTTGGTTTTATGATTTTTTAGATGGACAAAAACACGATTTTAAAAGACAAACATGTTGGAACTATCGAAACTACCATTGATTATCTGAACCAGCAAAAGGCGGAGCTAACCAACCTTTGGTCATCATGGCAGCTCCATGCCCACCAAGTAAATTCCACAAAGCAGCACTGGAGAACTATTAAAGAACAACTGAGATCCGTAAGTATTAAACCATGTATTTTGCAGAAGCATTTGCTGCCATTTACTGGAATTTCTTCAGCTCGATCGAAAAAGTATGTTGTTTGCCTTATTATAGTCCTAATCATTGGATAATGTCATTTTTCATGTCTTTTCTTTTTTTCATTAAAAGGTCAAAAAAAATTAAATTAGAAGATCACAATTTAAATATTAGTTTTTTGAAATGAGAATGAATTGATCTATAATGTAGAAAAATTGCCTTAAATATAGACAGTGGGGGATTGTTCCTCGGCTGTCCCAAAAACGTACAGGAAATAGAGAGACAGTGAGCATTATGGATGTTTGCACAATACTGCGTACCTGCTCCCATTGATTTTAATGTAAATCTGATAATAAAACACAATTAACAGGCTCATTGAGTTTTTTGTTTACTGTACCTGTTAATTTATTGGCAAGAAAAAGACAAATCAAATCCATGGTTTTCATCTGTGCGTTGTTTTAGCTTTCATCGTCATCCTCTGTATCAGCCTTTATTTACTGTTTAACAATGTTTTTTAGGCTTCTAGTGGGCTACATGAATTGGAGAAGGATCTACAGCCATTGTCTTCAATCAACCTGGATGATTTCCAAAATATATTAACGGCACAAGATACGCTGAATAATATTAAAGCAAAATTTCAGGTAAGCCAGGTTCCCGCAGTTTATACTATAGTGTGTCACTTTGTGTAGGTGGATTGGCAAGATGTTATCACTAATATGGTTGTTGTGTGTGTGTGTGTAACGATTGCAAAATTGCGAGTTGCGCATGCGCACTACACATTTCGAGGCTCGCATTGCGCGGCAGAGGGAGGGAGAGAAGGAGAGGGAGGGAGAGAGAAGGGAAGGAGAGAAATTGAAGGAGGGGGAGAGAGAGTAGGAGATGGAGAGAGAGAATCAGGGGGAGAGAGAGGGTTGGAGGGGGAGATAGAGAGAGAGAGAAGGAGAGGGAGAGAGGGATGGAGGGGGAGAGAGAGGGAGAGAGAGGAGGGGGAGAGAGAGGAGGGGGAGAAAGGGACGGAGGGGGAGAGAGGGACGGAGGGGGAGAGAGGGATGGAGGGGGAGAGAGAGAGGGACTGTGGGGGAGAGAAGGATGGAGAGAAAGAGAATTGCGAGTGCACATGCATACTGTGCATTGCAAGGCTTGCATTGCACGGCGAAGGGAGAGGGAGGGAGAGAGAAGGAGAGGAAGGAGAGAGAAGGAGGGAAGAGAGACTGAGGAGAGGGAGAGAGAGAGAAGGGGAGGGGGAGAGAAGGATGGAGAGAGAGAGAGAAGGATGGAGAGAGAAAGAGAATTGCGAGTGCACATGCATACTGTGCATTGCAAGGCTTGCATTGCACGGGGAAGGGAGAGGGAGGGAGAGAGAAGGAGGGAAGGAGAGAGAGAGTGAGGAGAGAGAGAAGGGAGGAGAGAGAGAGAGAGAAGGGAGGGAGGGAGAGATAGAAGGAGGGAGAGAGAGAGGGCACACAGAGAGAGAATGATTACAGAGAGAGGGAGAGGGCGCAGAGAGAGAGAGGGATCACAAACAGAGGACACCATTTTTAACACAATATTATACATATTTTTTGATGGGCAAGTGACTTGTACATATATAAAGGGGATAACAAGTCTGAACATTTGTTCATCATTTCTAGTTTTGTATTTTTACGGTCTTAAAATGTACAGAGATATTACAAATTTAGTTAAAGTGGTCCTGACTTTTTAGAGAAACATTAGTACAGTCACACCACCATATCTTCTGGCACCTTTTGTCTCAACAGGGTGGGCCCTTGTAATCTAATGACCTAATTGCTTATTTGCACTGGGAATTGTAGATGCCACCTTCCCATTATCAGACTACCTATGTATTCAAAGTATCTTCCTAGCTCAGGAGGTAGATCACTGGAAACTAAAATTGCTGATTCCACAGTTAAATAATTACATATAAAAGTAATAAATTGGAGGTTGTGTTATTTCTATTCACATTTACTTTTCCATTTTGAATACAGTTGTCCTTTAATTTGAGTTGGGGGTTGTAGGACAAGTAGGTATCTAGTCTATAAATGATTCTATATAAAGTGTTAACTAGAGGTTGATTTAATATAGAGATAGGTGGTAACACTGTCAATACATATTTTGAAATTTCTGTCCACTAACAAATAATTTAATTAAAAGATAAACAAAATGAATTGGTGGCCAGTAACGAATAGTAGGGTTCCTTGGTGGTCCAGTGGTTAGGATTTGTGCTTTCACCACTGCGACTTGGGTTTGATTCCAGTCAGGAAAGTAAGAGTTCACACCACCATGAAGCCATGCAGAGTTAGGCCTAGTCAGTACTTGGATGGGAGACCACTTATGAATACCAGGATCTGTATGCTTTGGCCCACTGGAGAAGGAACTGGCAACTTACTCCAGTTTATCTGCCATAGAAGCCAAGTGGATCAGCATGACAATGGACATAAAGTTGTTCCTGGTGTGTTTGTGTTGCGGTCCATGAGGTCACAAAGAGTCAGACATGACTGAACGACACACCAACAAAAAGTAACAATGTCTCTTATTATCTTACTAGGGAATCCATGATGAAATTGAATATGCTATAAAGATATCAGAGCTGCTTAACCGAGAAGCAACACCAACAAAAGAAAAATCAGAGCGTGTAGGTGATCTGTCGCAGCATCATCAAAGAGTGAATGACATCATTACGGAATATGACGATGTTTTTATAAAGATTGTGGCATATTATCAAGTCAAGGAGGAAGTAAGTGATTGCATCCATTTGAAACTGTGGATAGAGCTACTGAGTGTGTGCAAAAGGATTGCTATTAGCGGGTAATCACATTTCATTTAACCCCAATATGAGATATATATAGATTTATATAGAAAATCGGATGCAGACATTGGGAAGGGGTGACATAGACAAATAAGATAACATGAGAGTACATGAAGCTAAGATACGGCTGTATTATAATAAAAAGTGCTTTCTCATGGTATGTCTTAAACATAATCAGCCTTATTAAATTGCGATTCTGTAAATTGAATAGGACTCTATATAAGCACACAGCATATTTTTTTTACAGAAGTTTTTAGTTAGTGATCTTCTATCCAAAAGCAAGGTCTTCACTGACTAAAAACTTCTGTAAAAAAATATGCTATGTGCTTATATAGAGCCCTATTCAATTTACCGAATCACAATTTAATAAGGCTGAATATCTCCTTTAGAGCCTCAAAATGGAGTTGGTCTTCAAAATGATCAACATCAATTTGTAATATTCAAGTCATAGGACCACTGTGGTCACATTTCTCCTATATAGATCTATGTGCAAAATGTTTTAGAAAGCAAATAACATAATTTGCATTTTTAGACCCAACTATTCACTGCTGGTGGTATCTGTTTTCTGTTATCAGGCGATCCTGTCTGCTACTTTGTTAAGAGGGTGTGTGCTTGTATGCTAATAAGCTTTGCATTTAGATGTTTGCACTGACAGTTGTACATGCCACCAGGGTTGGGGCGAGGGGAACCCCTCCAGATTACATGGTTAGAGGGAAGAGTTTGTAGTTAGATATAAAGATGTATATCTCTCTATCTATCTATCTATCTCTCTGTCTATCTATCTATCTATCTATCTCTCTCTCTATCTATCTATCTATCTATCTATCTATCTATCTCTCTGTCTATCTATCTCTCTCTCTCTTTATTTATTTATTTATCTATCCCTATCTATCTATCTATCTATCTATCTATCTATCAATCTATCCCTATATCTATCTATCAATCTATCTCTATTTATCTATCTATCCCTATCTATCTATCTATCTATCTATCTATCTATCTATCTATCTATCTATCCCTCTATCTATCTATCTATCTATCTATATACACACGCACACATATATATAAATACACAAATCTATCTTTCTCTCTTATCTAGCGTTGCATACACTATCACTGAGGAATTTAACCCAGACAGACAGATATATATATATATATACATTAATAATAAATAATACATTCATGCTCACATTTATATGTCTAAAACAAGTTAAAAAACTTGTTTCCTGCCCAGAATTCCAAGAAATACAGATATTGCACTGCATAATGGGAACCTGGGCAGGGACATGCAAATGTGCCCACAGAGGCTTCACCCTTTAATCCAAATTCCATTTAAAACATGGCTTCCTTTAAGCATATGCCTGCTCTATTACACAGATTGAAGCAAAGCCTGGCCTGAATTATGCACAAGCCAGGCAATCGACCCACAGACAGCACTGTTTCAAGGTTACTGCCTCTCATCAGTGTATGTATATATATATATATATATATATATATATATATATATATATATATATATATATATAGCATATATGGTATTTACATTCAATACATGACCATATTATCCATTTAAGGGAATTCACCAAAATGCTCAAATTCATTTTTAAACCAAATTATTATGGTGGTCATATTCTTTCTAAAGGTGCTGGTCTGCTCAATATCTGGCACAAACATGAACGCACTAAACTGTATATATTAGTGTGATAGTTTATTGTTTCTTCCAATAGAGAGTAGTTTGATTGACTCTTCCAACATGTGCAGCTACCAAGAGGGTACGCATACTGGAAGAGTCTGCAGCTTCCCACTAGATTACACAAGTTCCTCAAGTTCCTGATCATATTACTTAATATAGTCAACTGTTTTCAGTTTCTTATGATTTAATCTCTTCTTTATACGTGAAATAATATGATATGGATTGAGATTAAATGTAATGCGTTGCAAAATACTAATCGTCGCCAATTTATATAGTGACATGGAGACAAGGGGCCTGCCCACTGAGGGGAGTCTTATTATTATTATTATTATTTACGTTTATTTGTCACCCGCCAACATATTCCGTAGCGCTCGCTAAACATGGATTGTGTTCAAAGCAAAACAATATAAAGACATTGCGAAGGATGGAGGGCCCTGTCTGAGCTTAGAATGTCCACAGAGCCTTCCCAAAGCACCGACGCAAGATTTACTTTGATATCTTACAATGACGTGCGAGGAATTGTGAGACCTCTATTTTGTGCATCTTTCATCCATAGTACAGTAATAACAGACAAATAATTTTATATCAAGCTTTATCATTACAACATATACAGTCAGTCAACAGTCTGTTAGGATGCAGGTCTAATGTGATTGGCTAAGCTACGACATGCGCCGCCATATTTATAATGAATCACTTACGTTAAAAATAATACATCCTTAATTTCCATTTTGGGTATGGTAAAGAAAATGATCAATTTAAAATGTAACCTAATATTAGATATAATTTAATATTAATACGTTAATACATATATTGCACTCAGACAATAACATTTGAGCTATATTGTTGCATTCTGTGAAAAGGCACAAAAGTATACGTCAATGGGTACTTGCCTTTAATTTATTTTTTAGACTTATTTTGGCAGTTTTTGTTAGCATGTTTTAGATGAAGAATTAGAAATCAATCTAATGTGTAAATATAGACATTTATATATAAGGATATTTAATCTACTTAAAATCCAGTGACAAATATATAACTTTTGAGACAGGATAAAGATTTAGCCGCAAATTATTTATTTTGTTAAAGATTGCAAACATATTTTTAAAGATCCACTAAATGGCTGTTACAAATTACTCTCAAATTACATTATTTCCTCTGTAAGGCCGATCCACTTCTATTGTTCCCATAAAGTAGATTTTTTGCACAGTATCATTAATTCTTCCACCAATGGAATAAAATCAACATAAATGGGCACAAATCAACCTTGTTCGTAACATCATATTAACGCAAGGTTACCATCTTCCTTAGAACCAATGGGAAGGCAAGTATGGATGTAAACGAGAAATACTTTGAGACATTCTTCAATTCTTAAAATTTCATCATTTTTCTGCTACAGCTGGAAACCGTTTTAAAATCACCCGTTGTCCCTGATGAGATAAATGAGGCTCAGAACTACGTCCAAAAAGCACAAGATCAGAAAACACAAGTTCAAAATCTATATAAAATCATTCTTACCTTGGGATCACAGGTCATTTCTACAATACATCATTCTGTAAGTATTCCCACAAAATACAAAAGTCATTGGCAGCTGGTTTTATTACATTTATTTAGCTATTTATGTGTACAATCCATGTAATAATAAGTATTTCAGAGATTTCTACAGTTATCGAAAAATTCATATAGTAATTTACGAAAACAGTTAAATCTAATTCCATATCAAATATATATATATATATATATATATATATATATATATATATATATACAGTATATATATGATTAATCAGAGCATTACTGCATAAGATGATACATTTTCGTTGCACCTCTCTTTATCAATTCAGAAGCAATACTATTTAAGTTTTAAAAGGAGCATTACAATATATTATTATTATTATAATTTATTTGTAACACGCCAACATATTCCATAGTGCTGTACAAGAGGAGATAACAGGGAAAAATGCAATATTAACAACTGAAGAAAATGGAGGGACCAGTTCTGAGCTTAGAGTCTTTGTAGAAGGTGTTTTTCCCAAAGCACCCTACAAGACTGGAAACTTGCTACTTGCAATCTAAATCTATATAGAACAATGTATCCTTTTATCCTGTAATATTCTGGAATATTGGACATTCACAGCTGTGTATTTGTGTTATTGAAATTATACATGCCATGTTCCATATGTTCTTTCATCAGAGATACCTTAATATCCCACTAAATGATCTGCAGCAGCAACTTGAGAAACTTGAGCAAGAGAGCGCGTATTGTAATTCCAATGTGGTAAAGCCGAATGAACAACTTATAAGCAACTTAAACTCCGGCACAACTATGGAAGATGTAAATGAGGTATGTGTGAAAAAAAGAGAGTTACTGTTTTACAAACTCACAGTGATGACAACATTTGCAAATAAAACATCCTTTTCCAATATACAAAAAACAATAATAAAGATTGGTCTTGATTCGGGATGAAAAATATCTAATAGGATACAGTATCTTAAATAAATGTATAATATCATAAAATAATTAAACTAACTTTACACCTTTTTGAATAGACTTTATGAAAAATATGGATGTACCGCCATTATTATACATGTGAATTCATTAAGACTTTGTAATGTTTGGGGAGTAAGAGGGGCATCTTCCCAGTTTGGGTGATATGGTTTTGGTATAAAATGGAGTCAGAAATGCACCAAATGATGTGTTTTTACAACAGCCCCGTCTCTCTTGCTTACCCTGACAAGTGTGTCCACTGCCTTTCATAGCGTTATACAATGACGCCAAGAGTTTAAGCCATATCAGGTTTCCTTTTGCAGTATTCATAGTTACTGTGTGACATTTATAAACAACAGATATTTTAGATAACATGAAAAGGTCAGTGGAGAAGTTAGGTCTGTACATTATATTCCCAATATTTAATATTTTTGCATGTATTCAAAGTTATATATTACATGATAATTGCATTGAGATTCATGATTGCACATGCTATCTTTTAAGATGTTTTTTTCTACATAATCAAATTGTGTGATAAAAATGCAGCTTTTGACTATGTTGCTTAGTACTTTGCTCCTGTGGTTATATATAAAAAATAATAATATCAATGCATAAGCATCTGAGGACATTTTAGTGCCTATTCAACCGTAAAAGATATGGTAAATTTTGGAGGAACCCAATGTCTCTCCTTCAACAGTAACGCCAGGTACGGTGATGCACAACAAAAAACTATTTCAGTTGAGATTACACCTTTTCATGGCTGATTAGACTCGTGTTGCTCACATTCAAGACCTTGTTTTTTTTTTTTTTACTATTTATTGCTTTGATATAAATATTGAACCATTTCATAATTGAGCAAAATAACTTTCGTTTCTAAGCAACAAAGAAAGGAATGGGGTGGGTGAATTAGTTGGTTGGGGATGGGTTGGTAATTAAATGGTTACCGCTCAGATATCACATATATAGTTGTGAGCAAGCGGGTTGTTGCTAATGCTGCGGGCTCGTGTAGCGAGCCTGAGGCCCTCGCATAGCGAGGGCCTCAGTTGCTGGCATGGAGCGCCAAAGACATACAAGAAACAAATACGAGACGCGGGACTTAGAAAAAAAAACATTAGGACCTCGCAAAAATACGACCTTACCGCCCGAAACCTGCGCACATCAAAACATTAAAAACACAATAAATACACACAACAAATATATAAAAAGCTTACCTACAGCAAGGGGGGTCACACAGGACCTCGAAAACTGAAGTTACATCTCAAATTCACTCGAAATAAAAGAGTTTAGACACTGGAAAATCCCCTAAACGAGAGAAAAAATGGCAGCTGCAAAAAACGAAAACGAGGCTACAGGACCCTAAAGACCCAAAACACCACCAAACACCTACGGATTTTCCAAAAAAAAGACGTACGAGATCCGAAAACAAGGACGCAACCCGTGCAACCCTAAAAACATTAGAAACACAATAAATACACACAACAAACACATACAAAGATTACCCACAGCAAGGGAGGGCACCCAGGACCTCTGCAAGTGAAGTTACATCTCCATTTAAGCCCAAATTACAGAGTTTAAACACCCGAAAATCACCTAAGCGAGAGAAAAAATGGCCGCCGAACAAAACGAAAACGAGGTTAAAGGACCCTAAACACTCAAAACACCACCAAACACCTACATTTTCCGAAAAAGTCGGACGACATCCGAAAACAAGGACGCTAAATCAGCCACAGCCGCGTACCACACATTAGGCGCCATTTTACAACACTAACTTATACAATCCGAAAGTACACAGCTACCCTAACGGATATGCCTCGCGCACGCACACTATTACACTACACACTACACACATTCATGACGCTTACACAGCAGCTCCACAGCACTGAAGCTGCAGCAACATGAAAACAGATTGCCATCTCTTCAACACAATGCTTCCTGCATATATTACTTCACAATAGGTAAAGTATATTACTTTCTTATTTTATTAATTATTCATTGCCATAACAAAAAAAACACCAACGCTGCTCATAACACACAAACAACCAAGAGCCTCGCATTGAAGGCGCTCATTGCGAGCCACGCGATGAGCGCCGAAGGATCTTAAAACACCAACAAAATGAATTTTGCAAACAACATTACCTGCCTTACAATCTTATTGCCGTCATTTTTTGACGGGCAAGTCGCTAGTTTAATATAACATTGAAAGTGACATTTGTTGATTAACTGTGACATTATTGGAGCATTTTGTTGTCTGTAACATTTGATCCCAATCTTCAGTTTTTAGATTTTGCTGTATCTTGTTCTCCCACGTGTTAATGCAATGCAATGGTTTGTATGATAAATGTAGTAATCAATACATATTTGAAATGTATTTTAATCCATAATCCAAAAACAGGAAGTAAAATTTAAAATTGAGATTTGGGTCCCCCATGTACTTTTTGCAAACTCACTGATAATAGAATATACCTCCATACACAAGTCTCCCAATTAATTTTTTTACTTTAACTAGCACTATGGACACTGGATTCTAAGTTCAAAGACAGGACCCTCCATCCTTTGCAATGTGTTAATACTGCTATTATTCTTGTCTTGAAGAATAATAATAATAATAATAACTGAAGCATTATCAAGATGGAGGTCCCTCTATCAAAAAAAGACTGTTCATAGCAAAATAGTTGTGCCTATAGAGGAAAATATAAAATCTTTGATGAATATGGAATACCATTTTTTTTCCCAGCTATTTAAAAGTACAAGCTTTCTTACTATTACTAATACGATTACTATTGTGTTTTGCTTGAAAGGAACTATTACGTAAACCTGCTTAAGTGCACGGAGTATACATCTGTCTGGAGATGCTATAAATCTATTTTATTTCTTGTGTTGTAGAAAAATACCCACTATTTCCCACTATACCCACTATTTCCCACTATTTCCCACTATACCCACTATTTCCCAGGTAAAATACGGAAAAAACAGACATCTTTGGAATTTCAGATTCATTATGCAAGCTTGTGGAGAACTTACAGAGTCTTAGACCATTATCTGCAAGTCGTCTAAAGAATACAACAATGGCTTCTTTGGCTACACCCTCTTGTAAGCCAATGAAAAGAAGAAAGGTATTTAACGAGAATCATTGCATAGATCATCTTATTTCCACTAAATAATAGCCTTCACATTTTGTCTAGGACATTTCATTTTTAATTAGCAAAAGTTGTTATTGCTTAGTGAAAATGCTGAGTTAAAGATTATCATAATTAACTCTTTCACAGTAAAATACTAAAGTGCTACAAAGGTAACAAATACTTATAGTGCATAGATATATTCATTCTACATTTGAACCATCCAGTGATAGCCTATTTTAGATGCAATGAAGAAATAAATGCTTTCAATGACTCTTTAATCATGAGTGAGAAGTGTTATCCATTTATTTTAACAATATAGTGATACCAAAATATGTTATAAAGTAGAATATTTATTAATATTCAATTTCTCTGACATTAGTGGTCCTTTAATGTATTGCCCTATACTTTGTGTTCAAATTCATAATGTAGGTTCAATCCCAGATCATATCCGATGGGTGATTGATAGTGACAGCACATCTCTGTTTGGCAGTATGAACATGTGAAATCAGATCTCTTAGTCTCAGAAAAGCTGTCTCATGTGTCAAAAGGTTTGCAGCTGCTGTCCCTTATTCAACCTTGTGACCAACCCGTAGGAGCATTGGGAAAAAGGCTCTACCCTTTCCCATGTCGACTTTCTGCTGTGCGGGGTGTAAGCAAACAAAAACGTCTTAAGCAACAACATGCTAAACAAACACCATGGGTCATCTTCACCCCCAATTGTTCTCTTCTCTCAGCATTTGTTAGTGTGGACCCAATTGTTGTTCAGCTGCTACATCTAACTTTAGGTGGTCTGTCACACTTTAGGAATGATGGGAGGTGAACAACTCAGCCTTCTTCTATAAGCAGCTGTGGACAAAAATAAAATGCTGACCGGTCATCAAACTTTCTATATAATTATACTGATTGCTTTTAGTTTTTAACAGGATTTCTCCTTTGTTTCTAACACAAACTTGTTGCATGAATCTTAACATTTTCTCAATATCTGACTTTTAATATAATGAAAATAAATCCTACTTGTGTAGCATTGTCAGCCATATCAAACTATGCATGGAATTGTCATATTTAAATATAAGCAGAAAAAAGGAAAAATCCCATTTGTTTGTACACTGTAATCTGTATTATCGAGTTTTTGTATTGTAAAAATAATAAAACTTAACCTTTATTGTATATTAATAAAAAGGACTGCTAACTAAAACTTTAAAAACTTGGGGCCTTATTCATTTGCAAGCTTGCAGATTGCATCCAACGGGCCATATGTCTACGGGCTTGAAATTTGCTACAATTACAGAGCGATTCATTTGGACAAGCCAGCAATTTACGTGCCGAAAGCTGAAACCATAAACCATGCAATCTTATGTAGCATTACAGAGCGTGATCATGACCAATTAAGCAAGGCCGTAACTACCAATTTAGAAACAGCCAATAGAATATGAGACCGTCATCATTATGTCAGTAAAACATGGAGGTTACACGTCAATCAATTAGCGTTTAGAGGTCCGATATGCGTTCAGACTCACAATTCGGCAATGTACAAAATAATAAAAATGAATGGTGATACTGTTCTAGTCCATGTGGGTGGCCCGATATGTATTAACTCATTGATTACCAAGATTGATATGACACCTAAATAAAACATAAAATAAAATAATTTTCTATTGCAGCTTTGCTGGCTTGAGACTGTTGGGCAATTAATTCGAATGTCTATCATCGCTTTCCCCGTCATTTACAGTGCAGTTTTGATTTTTTATTTGCATTTACAGTGCTACTAACAGGTGTTTAAACCACTTTCGAGTCCTAACTGGTACCTGTAGGATTTTCTTCTACATTTACCGCTTACGGGTGTGAAAACATTTGCGGGCTTGGGGAATTGTAGCAATTGACTAGCAATTTGCAATTTTACCGATTGTAACTTTTATGGGCTTGAAAGATCAAAGGCTTCGATGGGCTGAAAGTTACGATCTTGACAACTGCAGGGATTTTCAGCCTGTAACCCATAGATCATTTGCTGGTTGCTAAAAGACTCCAATTGAACAGGCTCCATTACGGGCTCCAGTAAAAAAAAATGCTCAATTGAACAGAGGCCTTGGTGTGAAAGTGTAGATATTTTTATACCTATTGGTGGAAATGATTACTATATTGATGCTTATATTGAGAGGTGGAAAATAAAAATAAATAAAATGTCTTACCTAAATCATTATTATTCATTACATATATGGGAATTTATTTTACATTCACTAATTATTATTCATCATTTTTCCCTATATGTAGGGATGTAACAAGTACACTAAAATATTTATAATTATACACCCATCTGTAGAAGCATCAATATCGTAATCATTTTCACCTATAGCATATATAAGAATACCTACAACACCAATTTTTTAAGTTTTTATTCAGAAGGTACTTTTATTAAGATACAATAAAAGTTAAGTTTTATGATTTTTAGTGTCTAAATTACTTTACAATAGACAAATTCAGTAATCTAGATTACGATGTGCCATCAAATGGGAAAACGCTTTTTTTTCTTTACTCAATATTGCTTTATATTATATTATTTTCCCCAGTTAATTCCTGGATATGCAGAAGTGTGTTTATATTTTTGTAAAATTATTATACCTTGAGCCCTTTTTTAATTATTTGTTTGTGGTCCTATGTAAATATAATGAATGTTTGTACATGATAAGTTTTCTTTCTTTGCCTGTTTTATTAAAAAAGTATCTAAGGCAGTTTTAGTACGTATTTAAAATATTTAAAGTATGTGCAATGTAGTATATTGTGATACTTTTATCATTTTAAAAACTTTAGAGGAAGTGTGACACTAAAAGATTATGATACTGTACCTTTACTTGATAAATTATAATAAGATTAAGGACGAAATAATATAAAAATTACCTTTAACTGAAATTTACTGAAAAGGTCAACAGTAATGTGGGGATCCTGGATTATTTCAGGATTTTTTCTTTTTTTTTTTATCTGAACCAGAGATTCTCAGGAGAGGGGAGATACAAGTTCAATTTTAAAGTAATTTCACCTTCAAAATACAGTAAAGATAATTAGCACTAAAGTCTCAAGTTGTAGGAGAATGTGTGGTATTGTGGATGTATGAAGATGAATGTTAGTATATATGATATTCAGATACAAGAGGAATGGAGTGATTCTCCAAAACGTCTCCAGACACCTTCAACACTTTCTCCTTTAGTATACAGGTCCCATAATATATGCAATCGAACATCTAATACACTTTTAGAAATTTATCCGGTTAATCATGGATGTTTTTAGTGTTGTTTTGTGATGAACCTTCTTGTTTTTTAAAAGTTCTCTACAGAAGCTCAACAATTCTGGATCAGTACTCAAGGTCACATATAGTACCTATTCCAGAATATGTATGAAACAGCAAAATGTAGTATTTTCCGTCGTTTCCCATCCTTAGTCTTTCTTTACATTTCATTTCACATTACATTGGTGGGTCTTTGCCAAAATGTATAATTCTTGGTAGATTGGTAACGCCAACATTTTTATATAATGTGCTGCATTGCTGGGCATGTGACTCCAAAGACGTAATATAATTCCGATCTTTTCAATCAACTTGAATAAAGATTTAAAATATATATATATAGTGGTAAAATAGGGAAATGTTTGCTGAATTGTATTTTGTAATTATAAAAAAAGTGTAGTTGTTACATTTTGGGGCAGGGATTTATTTTTTCTTTGCTTTTATTTTATTTAAAAAAAGTATAGAAAGATTTTTCTCATTTATTTAACTATGTATTTTATATATATATTTTAGTTAAGAGAGTCATTTAAAGATCTGAAGAAGAAATTCAACAATTTGAAATTCAACTACACAAAGAAAGCTGAGAAGGGAAGGAATCTGAAAGTAATTAGGAATCAAATACAACATATTGAAACATATGAAGAAAAAATTCAGGTAAATATTTTTGTAGAGTGGGGATTAAAAATGTTTGAAATTTGTTATTGCAACCCCACTCCACAGCCCTACAAAACTTAGTAATTTTGGCCATTTATATTTGAATGTTTATACTGTATATTTAAAAAATATAGATATAAAAATGTATATTTAAAAAAATATAGATATAAAAATTTATATTTTATTATTAAATGCAATTAGCTCTTTTGAAAGCGATTTTAATTAGATATTTTTTAATATTTTTTTTTATAATGTCCAATACAATGAACGCCCCTGTAGTGTATCACTGCATATAAGAGTTAATAAATGAAAATCTGCCTTTCTTTGTTTTGTTTTTTTCGTAAATAAATAGTACAATTGTGCTCACATTTGAACGTCTAAAACAAGTTAAAGGACTTTTTTTCTGCAACAGAATGCCAAGAAATACAGTTATTTCACTGCATTCTGGGAACCTGGGCAGGGACATGCAAATGTCCCTGCGAAGGCTTCGCTCTTTAATCCAATCCAATCCAATTTAAAATATGGCTTCCTTTATGCAAATGTCTGCTGTATTGCACAGCTTTAAGCAAAGCCCAGGATGGATTATGCAAAAACCAGGAAACCTACTCACAGTTCAAGGTTACTGCCTCATCAGTATGGGGCTAGGTCCTAGCTTTTGTAGTAGATTTTGTGAGGAGGTAGTTTACCGCAACAATCATTTAATTTATGGTAGGCAAAAGAGCATTAGAAGCCTCCACTGTACAGTACATAAATAGTACATTTGTGCTCACATTTGAACATCTAAAATATGTTAAAAGATGCATTTCCTGCTCAGAATGCCAAGAAATACAGTTATTGCACTGCATGCTGGGAACCTGGGCAGGGACATGCTATTTGTTATAAATAGCTTCTGTATTTTCAGGTTTAGTTCTCCATGAGAGACTTCAGTGGTCTTTTGAAGTGTAAAATTACAAAGAATGCAGCTTATACACCAATCTATTTTGTATAATAATTTGAAATAAGCAAAGGTTTCAAACAAATAAATTAAATACTCCTTGAATTGCGAATTATTGTATTGATTTGGAAGGCACTTTTCAGACTTTTTTTATGTATGTCTAAGTGTATCCTATACTCTGGCCTAGTTTATGGTAGTGTTCAAGTGTCCAGTATGTGTTTCAGATAACAAACTATAAATCATGGTGAGATAGGGAAGTATGCAAAGTACAATCATAAATAATAATGAGCTACTTGAAGGCCCCTTCTGGATCGCTACCTTGTTGTGGTGAAGGGGCTTGTGTACCTCAATAAAGCTGTGAGCTATACCATGTAGGGTCACCCAGGATGGGCAGGTCATATCAGCAAGGTAAGACATATTGTGGTCCACTGGAAAAGGAACTGGCAACCCACCCCAGTATCTTTGCCAAGAAAACCATATGGATAAGCACAACCAAAAACACAGACAAATGTGCCTGGTGTGCTGCGTCCATATGGTCACAGAGAGTCAGACACAACTGAAGTATTCAAGCATCAGAACATGTTTTAAAAACCAACAAAACATTAGTTAATTTAAATATGATTCAATTACATTTACCATTTACAAAATATAACTATTATCGAAAGCTGCTTTGCATTGGAGTTAGGTAATGTAGACATGCTTTTGTAAGCTCTGTATTTATGCAACAGTATGGTATGTGTCTTATTTATGGAATATACTTATTTTCTTTTTGCAGAGCTTGAGGAAAAGAATTGATAACTTGGAGAACAAGACACAAACATATTTAATGTCTCAGCCAGTCAATAAAGCAGATGGTATTCAAGAGGCCATTGGTGACCTACAGAAACAAGTTCATGAATTCAGTCGGGTAGTGGAAGAATACAAACAGAATCTTGGGATGGCTGAAAATCTACAACATATAATGGAAGAGGTAATCAGGGGGTTCAGGGTACAGGTGTGTGGGGCCCCATAAAATGAGGGTCCTGAGGACTTTCACAGGTGCGTAACTAATCTTAATAGGCGCATAGAACTAAACTCAGGTGCGTAATGGCATTGGTTACAAACTGGTTACACAATGATCGCTTTCCTTTTCCCTCCATCCTGCTAGTAGGCTTGTTGCACTGTTTACCATTGAATGCGTGCATCTGAGCATGCTTGTTGCACTGTTTACCATTGAATGCGTGCATCTGAGCATGCTTGTTGCACTGTGTACCACTGAATGTGTGTATCTGAGCATGCTTGTTGCACTGTGTACCACTGAATATGTGTATCTGAGCATGCTTGTTGCACTGTGTACCACTGAATGTGTGTATCTGAGCATGTTTGTTGCACTGTGTACCACTGAATGTGTGTATCTGAGCATGCTTGTTGCACTGTGTACCATTGAATATGTGTATCTGAGCATGCTTGTTGCACTGTGTACCACTGAATGTGTGTATCTGAGCATGTTTGTTGCACTGTGTACCACTGAATGTGTGTATCTGAGCATGCTTGTTGCACTGTGTACCATTGAATATGTGTACCTGAGCATGCTTGTTGCACTGTGTACCACTGAATGTGTGTATCTGAGCATGCTTGTTGCACTGTGTACCATTGAATATGTGTATCTGAGCATGCTTGTTGCACTGTGTACCACTGAATGTGTGTATCTGAGCATGCTTGTTGCACTAGGTACCATTGAATGCATGTATCTGAGCATGCTTGTTGCACTGTGTACCACTGAATGTGTGTATCTAAGCATGCTCGTTGCACTAGGTACCATTGAATGCATGCATCTGAGCATGCTTGTTGCACTGTGTACCACTGAATGCGTTTATATGAGCATGCTTGTTGCACTGTGTACCATTGAATGTGTGTATCTGACCATGCTTGTAGGTATCACTGTAAGATGCATATGTGAGTGAGATTGTGGCTATGTCATTGCTATCCGAAAACTTGAGAAGAACCGAAATTGATAATGTGCTAAATGTTTTTTTTTAAGTTTAAAATAAATAAACAATGCATTTAATGTTTATTTATTGAATTCAATCTTGCTTTAATGGCAGCAGACATGTTGCATATGTTCCTGAAAGGAATGGGAGAACCGTAAATTCTCACAACATCTCTATTCTATTCTTTTGCAAGTCTGCTATTGTAAATAACCACTTGATAGTGGAATTAAATACCAAATCAACTTGCAGTCAGATGGCCGTCTAGTAGTTCAAGATGGAAGTGTCCATTATTCTAGAGTTTTAGAATTTCTTACTTTTTTTCTCAAGTTGCTAATACTGGTAGTTCCTTTAACAAAATTGCCTAAAGGGAAAAGAGACCACTTCTGAAAAGTGTGTTCATCACTGGTGTAGAAAATTTGCAAGACCAGGAGCCCGATACAATTGCCCAGTTTGTAAATTTATACACACTTAAAAATCACTCTTAATATTGCTGCATATTCTGTCAATAGAATGCATATAAACATTTATTTAAAAAAAACACCCAAAGCCAAATTTATGAGTTCATGGCATTCGCAAGTAGCTAATTGAATAAGGCTACAGCAGGTGAGGGAGACACACCGGAGAGAGTGACAAACTGGAGACAGGGAGAGAAAGGGTGGAGAGAGAGACAAGAGAGAGAGAGAGAGAGAGAGACAAGGGGTAAGTTAATTAAATAAGTGACCAAATAAAACAGCTATAGCCTCAATTGCCAGCTCGCAACTCTCTAGCCGACGGCCGCATGTCAGTGAGTGAGCTGCGAGCTGCGGTTCCCTTCCGTTTCTGAGGCTATTCAATTAGCCAACGAGATACTCGCTGCTCGACATCTGAAATCGGAAACCCAGGTTTCCAACGGAAGCAGAGCTGGGTTTGCGAGTGCAAGCTCGGAGCTGCTGCTCACTGTCAGCCAATAGGAGCGGAGGCCGTCAACACATTGACCCCCATTATGCTGGGGTCCCGATTGGGAAGCCGCGCAGGGTCCTCACATTTAACCCTCACCATAACAAATTAACCCTATCACTAATCACGTAACCCTATCTAGTCCTACTTAACCCTATATGGACCTATTTAACCCTATCTGGACCCAATAACCCTATCTAGTCCTACTTAACCCTAATTGGACCCAATAATCCTAACTGGACCTATTTAACCCCCAATGTACCCAGTAAACCCCTGTCCTATAAACCCCCTCCTACCCTACCCTATTAACACCTACACTACCTACCCAACACTAATTGCAGGGGGGGGAAAAACACCTAATTACTGGGGGGTACATTACTGAAAATAAAAAAAGAACACTACATAAAATAAAAAAGAACACTATGGAAAATAGAAAAGGAACACTACATAAAATTTAAAAAAACACATTACCGAAAATAAAACCCATAGGGGTTAAATTGTATGTAGTTAGAGGTATTAATGTATGTATTGAGGGGTTAAATTGTATGTAATGTATGTTTTAATTTATGTACTGTATGCTTTTTTATTTTTTGTAATTTATTTATTTATTTTTTGTAAATTAGTTTTTTTTTTATTTTTGTAAGCTAGTTTTTTTTAATTTTCAGTAATGTGGGCTTTTTTATTTTATGTAGTGTTCTGTTTTTATTTTCGGTAACGTATTCCCCCTTAATCCCCCCAGCAATTAGGTGTTTTTATTTTTATTTTCTGTAATTAGTGTTGGGTGGGTAGTGTAGGTGTTAATAGGGTAGGGTAGGAGGGGTTTATGGGATAGGGGTTTACTAGTTACATTGCCAGTTAAACAGGCACAGTTAGGGTTATTGGGTCGAGTTAGGGTTAAGTAGGACTAGATAGGGTTAAATAGGTCCAGATAGGGTTAGGTAGGACTAGATCGGGTTATGTGGTTAGTGAGTTAGTGATAGGGTTAATTAGGTATGGTGAGGGTTATATAGGGTTAATTTCTTAGATGAAGTTAATTAGTTAGAAAGGGGTTTATTAGTTAGAGGGGGGTTAAATAGTCAAGAGGTGGGGGTAATAGTGTAGGGGGGGTAAATGTGGTGTTAAATAGGACTAGATTGCATTACATAGGACTATATAGGGTTCTGTAGGATTAGACAGGGTTAAATAGGTCTAGATGGGGTTAAGTGGTTAGTGATAGGGTTAATTAGATATGGCAAGGTTTAAATAGGGTTAATTACTTAGATGGGTTAATTAGTTAGAGGTTTATTACTTATATGGGTTAATTTAGATGTATTGGTTTATTGGGGTGGCTAATATTGTCGTGTAGGGTAGTGCTTAGACTTGGAGGACCCCCGCATCATGGGGTTAATGTGGGGACCCTGCGGGGTTCCTGATTGGGACCCACGCGTCATGGTGTTGTCATGTAGAAGTGTGGGGAGGGTGTTAGGTGCAGTGGGGACATTCGGGGGAGCATATGTAAGGGCTTTTAAAGCCCTTGCGGGTTCTCCTGAGCACATGTAGGACCTCGTCCTGTATTTGCGCTTTACCAACTGGGATACTTTTGCGAAGTTTGAGGAATCAGGCAATTGAATAGGGATTTGCGATTTTAGACCTGCGAAAGTGACACGTCAAAGGCTTCAGAGTGGTGTATGCTCCGAGTTGCACGGCCGCCATAAATACGGTATATATGTGCCTGTAACTTAATAATTTCTATAAGTTGATAAAAAAAGTCCGTAGGTAGAAGCATACATTTGATAGCAGGTGAGAGCCAAAAATTTATATTCTACTCTGCCGATTGTATCTACCTAAAAGCTTGGCTTAACTGAGCCTCATGATAGCCATATGCTTATCCCAGATATGCGTACATTTCTTAAATTGCCAGTGTAAGCACCTTTCATGTAAATTTTTTATTTTTTTTAGTTCACCATTAACCAAAATCAAAAATACAGGCGCAAACAATAGCAAAGCAAAGATATAGCTAAAAAATACAATTTAAAAACAGAGTTTACCCCATTAGTGACCACTGATGTACCCCTCCCCACCTTTCTCATTGACCTTGACACTACTGAAAAGAAGAGCAAGCGTTTCAACTAAGATAATAATTATTATCCCTGTAACTTCCAATGGAAAGCTGGCCCATTTATTTCCTAACCTCTCTGTAAAGTAGTAGTTTTTCTACATAAATGTTTGCGTTGTATATAAAATCACTTAATGCGTTAATTGTGTAAAGTAAAAGCTACTAATGGACCAGTAGGTTGGATCACATTTGTATTTAGTGCTGTGTAAAAGAGCTACCCCTTTCTGGATCGTGATGAAGGAGCTTGTGTGCCTTAATAAAGCTGTGAGCTATACCATGTAGGGTCACCCAAGACAGGCAGGTCATAATAGAGAGGTCAGATAAAGCGTGGTTCACTGGAGAAGGAGCTGGCATCCCACTCCAGTATTTTTGCCAAGAAAACCATATGGATAAGCACAAACACAGATAGATATGCCTTGCCTGCTGCGGTCCATATGGTCACCGAGTGTCGGACACGACTGAAGGATTGAACACACTCAATAGTGTTTATTATGTAAATGTGAGTTTAGACAATACATATGCTGGTATAAAAGAACCTGAGGGGTCTCCTCACAAGAGCATGTCTACAGTACAAAAAAGAGAAATAAGAGAGGTAGACAAAATGAGGCTCATCTATTTTACTATTAATCCTCCTCCCTTAATAGCAATACCGCCATCTTGTTAATGCTGCAATTGCAAATATATCTGCAGCACAGGCCTACTCCCACTGCTGTGTATTACTGCTGGTCACTTCATGGTTACTGGTGACATTAAAGTGATTAAACTGGATAAATAAAGCCTGTGGAACCCTTTACTGTAGATAAACTGTAGCATTAACAAGATGGAGGATTGTGAATAGCAGAATGGCAATAACCAGTAAATTAGTGGCATCCCCTTATTTTGATAATAAATTAATATGAGAAAATATATAAAAGTTGAATAAGTAATTAAGATGATTGAGAATCATTTTGTTGAAGTTCTAGTAGGAATGTTCCCCATACTAAACAGCCATTGGGTTCCCTGGTGGTCCAGTGGTTAAGATTCAGTGTTTTCACCACTACAACCTGGGTTCGATTCCAGTCCGGGAACCAAGAGGTCACACCGCCCCGAAGCCATGCAGGGTTGGGTCTGGTCAGTATTTAGATGGGAGACCCACTAGGAATACCAGGAGCAGGAACTGGCATCCCACTCCAGTATATCTGCCATGAATACCAAGTGGATCAGCATGAGGTCACGGAGAATCGAACACGACTGAGCAATACACACACAATTACATACATTATGTATGTACACTTGGCATAGAAATCAAATATAATTCACACAGGAAAGAGTAAACATTATACTAAACTCTAAATGATAATAACCAAGAGATTACGTTAACTATGGTATTTATCTTGTATCGGCATGACTATTTCCCTTTAAAAGTTACACAAACAACTTCAGCTGTCTGATTTGGAGAATAAACACAACAACAACCCAGATAAGGCCCATTAATTGTGTCTTAAGATTAGTTATCTGAGTGACCCAGGATATAATGCACAGCTGCCATTCTCACACCTCTCCTCCATGTGTAAATACACCTAATTTACATTTAATTAGGGGGAGAGTTAGAAAAGTATGTAGTCTGGCTCGGGAGTTGGAGAAGACACTTGAGAGCAGCTAGTGATGGAAATAATAATCGAATAGGCAGCTACATGACCCATGCATGATCCATTTAGACTAAGATGATGAATAATGGACACAATGACTGAAATGGGAGAACAACGGGCCACAGCTTTATTTATAAACAATTGTATATAACAACACATAACTTTATTTACACAAGATACAGTAATACTTTTTCCGGGGGAGGAGCCCAGCCACGGACAGTGACCTCACGCTTATATTAAGCACGCCCCGGGGAGGTAGAGCCAACGCCCACTTAGGCCAGTGGGCCGGGCAACTCATCTCCCGCCAAGCCATAAAAACATAGCAAAATTTGCCACTTCTCCACAAATTCCTTGAATACAAAAACCTCTTTTTTTTTTCTTTTTTTTATAAAACTATTTAAATTTTTCATTTTTACAAACAACCAAATTAACAGGGTTGGTGGGTGGCATTTCAGTCGGGAGGCCGCGCTGCTGTGACAAACGGCGCAAAACGCGAACGAACGACACAATCCCGACGCAGCTGATTGGCTGACGGCCTCACAGGCTCTGCTGGGTCACGCTACGTGCTGACTCAGGAAGTCTGTGCAGCCTCCGCGTCAGACAGTTTGCTTCATCCTCTAGCCATATACACACAAACCGAGTCACGTACACCAGTGGCGTCTGGGCTTCATTTTTACCTCACAAATTGTCTTATGGTCCATGTAAAATCCAATGACTGATGCTCCTACTTAAGCATCAACACTAACTGCTTGGATACTGACGCTAAGCAGTCTTGGAGCTGTAACATGCACCTTCAAGGGTTGGCGCACAGCGAGCTTTGGTTCTGGTTGAATTTTGCATTACTGCTACCCAGGTCCCCCCTCCATAGATCACTAACTTGGTGAGTGCGCTGCCCTGACAAACCTTCATTTAAAATGAGTCTGCAAGAGGCCAAAAATAGCATCCCCATTATCTATGGAGCACTTAATACAGATGTGTTCGAGACTGCTGTGCTTAAGGTGACTAAGTGCTATAAATGCAGAAAAAGTGCTAATGCTAATAGTAACAGAACCATAAACAATAGGTTCTATTTAAGTGAAATAAATATAAGGAATATTGTAATAAATTGATATTTTCATGGGGAGATTTTCCATTCTCTTATTGAAAGGATTATTATCTCTAATAAATGGAGAAATTCCCTACTATCTGGATTGTACTTAAATCGTTATTTGCCACTTCTCTAAATTTTTAGGGTACAATTGTAGTGGTTCTGAGTAAGTCTGAGCGACTGGGTAGGCTCCTAAATTGTGTCAATAGTCTATACAATGTTGTTTGTACATTTCTAATACTCAGAGCTAAGTCACTGCGTGCGACGCTGTTTAGACGCCTCGCGATGACGTCATAAATACACGCGCGCACTCCTGCGTCTGACCCTGCATCAATAGTCTATACGATCTTGTTTGTACATTTCTAATACTCGGAGCTAAGTCACTGCTTGCCACGCGGTTTAGACGCCTGTCGATGAGCGTGCGTTTGTTTATGACGTCATCGCGAGGCGTCTAAACCGCGTGGCACGCAGTGACTAAGCTCCGAGTTTCTTTTCTTTAGCTGTTGACCATTATCCCTAGTATCACCCTATTAGTTCATTAACTTGTCTCAACCTAAAGCTAACTTTTGCTTTTTATTGATTACACATTATTAAAAACCTTAAAACCACACTAACAACCATATGCAATAAAAACTTACCATTAAAAAGTATCAGCACCGGAAAACTAACAAAGGAAAAAGTATAAAGTACTCTGAGATAATAGATTTAGATTGTAAGTTTGCGAGTTTTCAGTCTTGCAAGGTGCTTTGGAGAAAGCTCTTTGGACCCTGGAACTCAAAGAAAGGTCCCTCAACCCTCCATCCTTTGCAAGGTGTTAATAGTGCTACTGTTTTTGCCTTGATTGTAACCCATGTATAGCGCTACGGAATATGTTGTTGCGTTACAAATAAATAATAATTATAATATCCCTATGATCTTACAAAAAGTTCAAACAGTGACTTGAATGCTCAGTCTTAGGGAACCAAGATATTAACAACCCATATCATAGATGATCATTCTTTCTTATATCAATTACCAAGATGGGGGATGTTTGCGATTGTATCATTCAGCGTTTTAATGCACATTCGCAAGTGTTGGCCAAGATTTGCTGTCGTCTGAATATTTTTCCCACAAAAGTATATTTCACCTAACAAACTTCTTAATAACGTTTGGGCTGGTCCTTTAGGTATTAGATGGGTATAAGGTGAAAGTGCAAGCTTGTCTTCTCTCTTTTACATCCACGGAAGGTCACAAGTAGTTGTATAAGACAGCTGCTGCCCCTCCTCCACTTCTCATGGATACTCTAGATTTCGTTGTGTCGCCATACTTCCACTGTTTAGAATACATGGCCTTTTAAAACCTAAAGGATGACTGTAACGCCTTAGCAAGACAAGTTAATTATTTTAATTATGCATTGATTAATAATAACATTCCTTTTTTATTTAATAGTAAAGTGATTTTCAAAGATAAAAGTATCAAGCTCCAGTTGAGTGTTTGTCACCACTCTGATAGGGTCATTAAGGGGGGGGGGGGGGGGGGGGGTTGGCTGAGAGACATGTCTTAAGAGTTTCACGAACAATCAGATTACAAGAAAAGACACAATGATTCATAAGCTGCTCCCACAGCAAAGGGCTGTAGCCAAAGGAAATATCAGTAACACAACCAGTCTCCACCAAATGGACATAGACACAGCCACCTCCTCCCATTGACCTTATGGTGGGTGGATACTAGCAGCAGCTGAGTCTAAAGTTGGAAAGTAAGTTTAAATGTGAATATTGCTGTTTTTAAATCATTGAATATAAATCTTATAAATAATCAATGCCTAATTAACCATCTAGCTCATGCTATTGGGGCTCTACAGTGATCTTATAAAGTAAGCGAATCCCAATATCAATAACCCAGTCATTATTTAAGCATCTGACAACATGGAATAGAGAAAAACAATTGATGCATACATGTGAATGATGTGCATAACATACAGTGTATATATATATATATGTATATATATATATATATATATATATATATATATATATATATATACTAAATAAATAATATATCTGTGTTCACATTTTAACGTCTAAAACAAGTTATAACTGACTCATGCCCAGAATTCCGAGAAATACAGTTATTCCACTGCATTCTGGGAACCTGGGCAGGGACATTGTGCCCACAAAGGCTTCGCTCTTGTAATCCATAACCATTCATTTCAAACATGGCTTCCCTTAAGCATATTGCAAGATTGAGGTGGCCGTGAGTGTCCAGTAATCTTGATGAATAATTAGAGCATTGCAATATATAGTGATATCTTTTTTTATTGGACATACTTATTCATGATATAGCGACGAGCTATATCACGTCAAAATCTAAATTTGATAAAGAGAGGTTTATCTCTTGAAAGCTCATTGCTATATTATGAATAAGTTTGTCCAATAAAAAAGGTATCACTATATACTGCAATACTCTGATTATTCATATATATATATATATATATATATATATATATATATATACATACACTGACAGACCCTGCTTAACACTACCCCATTTAACACTGATTCCCTATAAAGCTGTCTGTGCCTGACACAATCCCCCATTGGATGTAACACAGTTTTTGCCTGACAGATCCCCCATTGGATATAACACAGTTTTGCCCAGAGTAACACTGATCTAATGCTCGTGTATCATCCAAAACACCAAGAGCCATGAAAGAAATTTTTGAATTCGATTTTGCCTGTGATTTATTGTATTTTAAAATTGACCCGTTTATCCCTGTCTTCCCCGCGTAGAGCTGTTTCGCTTAACGCTCCTATTGCTTGGACCTATCTATTCCGGCTCAGAATTCCGAGAAATACAGTTATTGCACTGTATTCTGGGAACCTGACCAGGGACATGCAAATGTGCCCACAAATGCTTTGCTCTTAATCCAATACCATTTAAACATGGCTTTTTTTTAGGCCTGCTGTATTACACAGCTTTAAGCAAAGCCCAAGATGGAATGTTTAGGTCAAATTTATGCACAAGCCAGGAAACCTACATACGTGCAGCTGTTTCGAGGTTAATGCCATTTTAAATACATTTTATTTGAAACATTTTGGCTTCATGAATTTGTATTAAGATTTTTACAATCAAGAAAAAAGGTAATACAGCCTGTGAAGGACCAACTAATCATATAATATAACATAAAACATCAAAACATTACGGGTAAATAAACAAATGCATAAATAAAATGTATTAACATTAGAATACCATCCATTTGGTAAATATACTTCATAAAGTTATAATTATTATTATAGTGTAATTTAGAAACCAGAAGGGACAGTATTCTGTCTGCAAAATAAAAGCGTCTCACATTTCATGTCAGATACAGACATATTTAGATCAAACGAAAATGACCAAAAATGATGTATTCCATAATAATAATATGGGATGTTTAGGTTGAATGTCCAATCTTTTTCTGTCCGTATTAAGGCACTATTGTGTTTAAATTGTTCCTATATTTTTTTTTTTATAACTAAATTTGATAATTGCCAAAATGTTTTAGGAAAAACGCAAATCTTTAAATATTTTAGTTTTATATGCATATGTTTCCTACAGATATACATTTACTTTAATTAGTCTCTTCTTTCTGCTGCTGTGTCAGGTGGGTGTGTCATTGTAAACTAATAAGTTTCCCATTAGACCTAATGAAAGCTGTGACACTTATAGCTGCCACTTTCCAATGGAATGGACAGAAACTTCCTTTGTACCCCCGAAACCAAAATGGTAGATTTCACTGCAGCAAAAATGCATATAAACGGTAAAGGCTGTATTTGGGTATGTATATTCACAAAACAGTGTACCTGCACTTCCTCTTTCATGCCCGGCAGCAGTGGTGTGCAGTGGCCAGTAGATGGCACCACGGGGGTTAGGGGGTATGTTTTAGGGTTAGGGTAGTGGGTTCCCTGGTAGCCCAGTATTTAGGATTCAGTGCTTTTACCGCTGTGACCTGCATTCCCCTTCCCTTTCATCGACTCAGTGGCGGCAGCTTGCAGGTATTCTTTAGTCTTGCTTCCCCTGGTCTGTAACTGTCCCCTTGTGCCTTTTAAAGGAAGTATGATTATCATGGCCGCTTCCATGCACTATGACACAAAGGGCCATATGCTATTAGCTGCTCGCAAATGCCTCTAACCCCTAATTTTGGCTGCGGGTGTCTTTTTCTCTAAATGTTTAGATGTATTCTATTGATTCCAGCTCATAATTTGCCTCCTTAAGCCTAAATCTTAAACCCTGTCTTTTTAAGTCTGATTTCAGGGGGCGTGATCATACAATCTGACAATATATAAGCAAGCCCGTAATTTACTTCTTAGACACAGCCAATAGTAAATGAGACCGTCATCATGACGTCAGTAACGCATGGAAGTTACGCGTAATCTGCAATCAGAGGCTGTGAAATAATTAGTGCCAATAAGTAATATTTGCCGATCGGGCTCGCAATCAAGCACTCTATAAAATGCATTAGAGCATCTGTCCTAGCCAATGTAGATTTCATGACGTATTAACCCCTTGAGTCCCGCGATCGATATTACTCAGAAATAATATTTAAAAAAATGTTTTTAATTGCAGACTTGTGGGTTTGAGACTGTTGTGCAATTAATTCTAATGTTTTTCCATGCCTTCCCATGCTTTTATAGTACAGTACTGTGTGTTTAATTGCTGTTACAGCTCTAATAAGTGTTTGAAAAAGCCATTGTGAGTCCTATTTTGTACTCAAAATATTTTTGACAGAAACTTCATACTTTTTTTCAGTCAGACTTTATTTGCAATCTAGCTCTACGGGTCTGATAGAATATCGATTTTGTGTAACTTGAATTAATTAGCGCTCGTAATATTCGAGCTGTGCTAAAACCAATGGAGTTCTAAGGCCAGTTTTGCGTCTTAGGCTCTCCTGTAGTGATTGTGGGCAGGGAACTTCAATTTCGAGGAGGCAATATTAAGAACAGTTTTAAGTGTGTAAATGTATGAATTGGACAATAGAATAGGGCCAAACGTTTGCTAAAATTAATATTTTCACCATAAATGCCTTTATACCCCTGATTTGGCTACCAATGTTGTTAACTTGTTGCATGCATCCCAAATGCAACGTTATTGACAATGTGGTGAAATATGATGTTCTTTGTTTAACTCACTGCTTTGTAAATCTGTGTCATAATTTAATATTTTTTTTTATTGTAATATTATGGTCACATGCAATGTCTGGATTACTATCTTCCATGTACCAGTTCTTTGGCAAAGCTTAACACATTTCTTTATTCTTACACCCAATTAAAGTGTCAGTTCTGGTGCGAGGAAGCTTGCGCTACAGTTGTCAGAGTCGGACGTTATTCTGCAGAATGTAAAACTAAAGAAGCTGTTGAGGTTCTCCTTAAGCAATTTCACAAGTTTGTTCAACCTACTGTCCCACAACAAGAAGAGCGAATCCAGCAGATGACCGGTATTGCTAAACATGTCTATGGTGAGACACTTTATTATACATAGTTCCTGAGTCAAGCACATTCCATGGAGCTATGTGTCACCACAAGTATGTGTGAGCTCAAGTACATTAAAGGGCCACTGTAATGCCCTAGCAACATGACCTAGGAGTTTTACCTAGACATTAATCATTAATAGAATTCATATTTAATCATTTAAAAATAATATTTCAATATTTAAACTCGTTTTCAAAGTGCAGACTAAGCTACTGCTGATATCCATTCACGAAAAGATCTATCAAGCAGTGCTACATTTTCTGCCACAAAGTATAATCAACAAAATGGTCTCCATGTACTGTATACTTGTCAACAAGACACTTTTGCTGTGAGTGCAGCCTATGAATTTTTTGTCCTTTTTTTCCCTTCGTTTTATTGAAATGCATACTGCCTGTTTGGGCAATGTATCAAAGAATGAGAATTGAGCATATTATTTAAAAAAATATTTTTTAAATGTGTTATTTTTATTCCATGTCACAGTAATGTCCTTCTTTGCTGCTGGGTCTCCGTATGTCAATTGTGGGAGATGTGTGCAAGGCTGCACAAGGCTCACTAACCGAGCCTGGAGGAATAGGGTGCTCTAACGTTGTTTGTGTCGCTCTGTCGTGTACAACTCTCCATGACCTCATGGACCGCAAGTCTCCATGCTTATCCACTTGGTATTTATGGCAGAGATACTGTAGTTGGTATTCCTGGGTGGTCTCCCATCCAAATACTGACTAGGCCCAACCCTACTTGCTTCAGGGTGGTGTGACCTCTTGGTTCCCAGACTGGAATCGAACCCAGGTTGCAGTGGTGAAAGCACCGAATCCTATCCACTCGACCACTAGGGAACCCTGTGCACTAACATACCCCCCCATAATTTACATAGAAACCTTCTAGAGTGACCCAGCAGCAAAGGAGGACTTTGCTGTCACATGGAATAAAAAGTAAAATGTTTTAAAAATAAGTAAGTTTAAGTTTAACAATATGATTAATTCTCATTTTGTAGCATATTGCCTACAACGAAAAACAGGCCTTAATAAAAATGATGACCTTATGAGGGTGGACCCACTCTACTGAACTGGAGACTGAAACTCTAACATTTGAAAGCAAATTTCCAATTTCTATTATAAATCAGTAAATAGTTTTATTTACAATGAAGGCTTAATTTTACAAAAACAGGCTCCTCTCATTTGGGCTCTATAGTGGTACTTTAATACTCTCACAAGAAATGTAAAATACTTTTGTTTGTGGAAATTGTTTGTATCATATCTCATCTTTATGACCAAAGACAATGTACTATATGTCCTTGTGCCACAGACACCAAAATAATATTTATGAGGCAGACCCTCGCAATATATATGTATATAATTATATTAATATTAATATGACCACAGAAGTTCTACATTTACAGTATGTTCACACATTGTACTTGATAACTAATATATGAAATATTTTAATATAGTTGGCCACTAAAATGTTTCACTGAATTGCCTTCCGATTAAGCAGTAAAACATCTTGAATGATTAGATTTCCGTTAGTCTTAAAGAAAGAATGCGCTGATATTTAGGATCACCTGAAGTTTTTATAACTGGATAATAAGACAGTGACCCCCAATACAGAAGAATGGCCTATTCTAGGTAATAAATTACTGGCAATATTTTTGAATGTATTTTTCTGAACCCTTTTACATTATACCATGGTGTTCACACAATTTTTTTGGTACCACAATGTTTGTGATAGTAATAAAAAGATGTTTTACAACAGATCATGTTCCAATAATTATCTTGTACTGAGCACATTGCAAATTTATTGGGAAGATTGGTTTATAGACCACACGTAAACATATTCCTGTTCAGACAATTAATGTTGGTGATTCCATCTAAAACACATACAATCCATATATGACATGTCATCTTCTATTAATGTCTTTTATATTTTTACTATGTATCTGCAGGATCTGATGATGGGGTAAAGTTTATCGAGAAGACTTTAACAAAACACAAGGAAGCTCTGCAGTCTGTGAATGAGTTATGTACTTACCTAAAGGAACTGGAAGAGAAGCTGGAGGTAATATATTTCAACACACAGATGAAACTACAATACTATGCAATAATAAGTATAAACATATTTTCTATGTATACACTTATGGAGCTGTTATTTGTGAGCATACTGTTTTATAAGTGTGGTCAGTTTACCATCACAATGTTTCTCTATGGAGATGTATCGGTTTGTTGATTATTTTGCTCCAAAATGGATTTCCCCAAGGAGGAGATAAAGGTGCAAGATCAGGAGTGAACAATAAGACTATCTTGACTTGTTCACCCACAGAGTAGAAGATAAATGGCCATTGTAGTGGCCATATAAAATAGTTTTATTGGTTTATCCAATACCTGACGTACAATTAAATCACCACTTGAAGAAAAAAAATCAATGCAGCTTTAAATAATAACATTTGAACGTTAACAATGCAATATCAGACTGGTCTGCTTCTCTTCACCAACTATTGGGTTTCCAGGGGTGGGAGAGAATGTTCCTCAAGGCTGTCCTGATAGGGTTATCTCCCAGTAGCCACAAACATATCAGTCTAGTGAAGATTTTACTTCCTAGGCAGTTCTGCTTATACCCCACAGAATACAGTATAAGTTATGGAGAAAACCTGCAATACTAAAGTTCAAATGTAAATGTTAATAACTACATTAAATTGACAAATAAAACTATTTTGTGTTATCACTACTACTTTTTATGCTTTTCCTAACATGCATGTTTTAGCCATTTAAAGGAGTTGCCTGACCACTAGCGCGGAGGTAACTGTACCCAGCATGGGTGTAGGAGCCCCCAAAAGTCTGGGGGGATAATTCAACTGTACTCCAAGTACAGGAAGCAGTGGAGGATCTACCGCCAATGCACCCGGTGCAATGCACTGGGGCCCTGCTCTGAGGGTCCCAATTGCTGCATTGCCCCTCAAATACCTTTTTAATTTCTTTGTTTAAATTCTTAATGCCCCTTCCCTCCCCATTAATACATTATAAATATATATATATATATATATATATATATATATATATACGCCAACTTATATATATAATAACTTTTAAATCAATGCTCTCATGGGAAAGATGTACTGCTCCGGTGGCCAAATCTGGTAATGCATTATTACGTTTAAGTTTGCTATTTTTTCTATCCACTACTCATATGATCTGTATCCCCATCCCCCCAGTTTCTATGCCCCTGATACCCAGGGATAGATATTTAAGAGTATGTGTGAACCATACAATATAGACAATGTCCTCCTTTCCATTGGTCCTGTAGGAGTTAAACCAAGTGAAGTACACTCGAAACTCATCACTCATATGACACACCTAAATCTAACCTCAGAGAAATACCATCCGAGTGCTCCAAATGTCCCAATGATTGTAATCGCCAAGGGCCTGTCTCATAACTATTTTATCCCTATCACATGCCTCCCATAACGATATCCAGTCTCGCTGAGGTAAGCTCTGAAGTCTTTCTCAGTGCCTCACATATTACAAAACCCTATAGGAACTTCACAGGCCCCCATAAAGGCACAAAAATGCCTTTGAGAAGGGTAGATTCTTCAAATCCATCCCTATGCACAAGCTAAAACCTTAATTGTGTAAGATTAAAGGCTTGATTTCTCAAATCTAAAACAAACTATTAATAGTCCTAGCCCCATGAACCAGCAGATCCCCAGGATCCCCCCTCAATATCTGCTATCTACTATCTCCTAGCTTCTACCTTCCATGAGTCCGAGGACCCCTAGGATTCCTCCTTCCTATCTGCTACCTTCAGTGAGTTCATGATCCCCCAGGATTCCTCCTTTCTGCCAAATAGCTCTATAAGTTAGGGTATCCCCCTTCTAAATTATAACCATGGGGGTCCTTATGGACACCCATGGCACCAAATATGAATCCTTTAAAATGGACCCCCATAGTAATCTAAACTAGGGAGTGCTCAACAGACCCCATAGTGTATTGAACTATAACCATGGGGTCCCTATGGACTCACACGGCACCTAACATTAACCCCATACCAAAGGGGTGTCTATGAGCCCCTATGGTATACTTAACTATAACCATGGGTGTCCTCATAAGGCCCAATCTCACCTACCATTAACCATTATACCATGCGGTCTACACAGACCCCCATGGTATACTTAACTATAATCTTAGGGTTCCCTATGATACAAGAATCAGCCCTCTTCTGTCTTGAATGAAGACATTGGTCTTCATCTTTGGCCTGTGAAATTGGGCCACCCTCTAAAAAACCTGCCACTGTTTCTAATAGAGTTCCTGGGAGGAGCTCCTGTGCCGATTAACAGCCTTATTAAATTGCGATTCGGCCAATTGAAAAAGGCTCTATATAAGCAGATAGCATATTTTTTTACAGAAGTTTTTAGTTAGTGATCTTCTATTCAAAAGCAAGGTCTTCACTAACTAAAAACTTCTGTAAAAAAATATGCTATGTGCTTATATAGAGCCCTTTTTAATTGGCCGAATAGCAATTTAATAAGGCTGTAAGGGTTTTTGGAGAACACATTTGCTTATATACTACTTTTAAGGATTACAGTTGGCTGAAATATGTGTCAATTATATTTCAGCCAGTTAGAATGAAGTATTTCAACTACCTCTGCCCCATATCTGATTGGTTAAAAGCTCAACCAATCATAATTCACAGTACAGTGGTTAACATTAGGTGCCATATGGTCTATAAGGACACCCATGGTTTTAGTTTATGTATACCATGGGGGTCAGTGTTATGTGCCATGGTAGTTCATATGGACCCAGATAGTTATACTTTAGATTACTATGTTGGTCCATTGGAACCCCCATGTCAACAGATCCATTTTTTGGGCCATGGCGGTCTATAAGGACCCCATGGTAAGACTTTAAATCCCTAGGCAGTTCATACCCGCTTGTGGTATTTTGCCCCCAGTGTTAGCCATATATTCTGAGTAGCAGATCTATGATATTTGGCTACCAGTTTCTGTCCTTAGTCAGTTAAGCAAAATCTAATCTGGCATCAAATTCTACGTTTCCATAAAGTATGTTAGAGAGGAAAAAAATATTTTTGTGTTAATTTAGCACTTTAGTTTTATTATGTTTAGCAGCTTGCTAGACTTGTGAATATTTCCCTCCTGGAAAATAAATAGAGTATCTCTTAAATGTATTTCCTACTCCAAGTGTTATTTATCATAGCTAATTGTTTAACTCTGCCTTGAAAAGTTGTGTAAAATATGAATATTCAAAATCATAATTTACTTAAGAAATGTCTAGTAAAATAAACAGATAATTAGTGTGTGCAATTTTGTTCTATACTAAGAATTTCTAACTGAGAAATGAGAGTAAAAAAAAAAAGAATATTAGTTCTTAAAGCTATTCTATTCTTTGTTAAAAATATAATTATATCTATTTATCTGGATTAAAATAAAATTTTGTACTTTACTCAAAACTACTTCTCCTGACGATACTTTACTCTCTATTTTCAGAACATTTTGTATTTTTGAAGTATTCTGCAAAAAACATATCTCTTTTGAAAAGATGACTTGGTGACAATTTACTTAAAAATAAAGTAAAGTAATCCAGAAGTATCAGTCTTATAACATACATTTAAACAGAATTTGTCCCATTAATAAATATTTTAGGATATGTTGAACTTTGCCAGCTTCCAAGTAAAGTATAATTGTAAACTATATGTAATCATAAGTATTTTATTAATTCCATGTTTTTAATGTTTTTAAATATTTTAGGATATGTTAAACTTAAACCGCTTCCAAGTATGGTATGATTTTATATTTTAAGTTATATTTAATCATAAGTACTTTATTAATTGCATATTTTTAAACATACCCTTGCAATTTTTATTAGTCATTTAGCCTTCCTGAGCCACCCAATAAGACAAAGTGACATTTATTTCCGTTGGGTAATTATCTCAATGCCAATTACCCCCTGGGCATCAGCATGTTTGTGTTCAGTGTAAGTCATACGCAAATGAAAAAAATTAGCACGCCCAACCCCCAGTGGATTTTTTTGTTTGTCAGTGTAGATATCCTCTGAAGTCTGGGCATGTTCATGATTTTGGAATTACTACTGTCTCACTTTAAGTAATGAAATAATTACTTAACTCTTTAGATTGTACATTTGCTAGTTTTCTATCTTGCAAGGCGCTTTGGACACTGGATTCTAATCTCAAAGACAGGCCCCCCTTCCTTTGCAACATGTTATATACTTGTTTTTGCCTTGATTGTCACCCATGTATATCACTAGGGAATAGTTGTCACGTCACAAATAAATGATAATAATAATAATTTGTTTTATTGTTTAAAGGAACCACAGAAGGTGCCTGGAATTTTTATTAATGACCCAGCTGGGGTAGCAATTTCCTCTCAAACCACAGAGCTTTTATCATCTGCTAAAGACGGTAGTATATTAACAGACACGGATGCACCGCCTGATTCCCTTGCAGAGGATGCAGCTTCTGGTGATGAATATGAGTGCATTTCCCCCGATGACATCTCCTTGCCCCCGCTTGCTGAAACGCCCGAATCCAACCGTCCGCAGTCTGAAACCGAGCAAGACGAGCAGCCTTGTTACAGCTCTCACAGTCTGCATGTCAGCTCCTACAGCTTGCAAATGCAGATAAACACAAGCGGTAAAAGAGCGACCGACGCATCTGAACTCTTAACACCCGTTGCTTATGCCGACACTTTAAATCACAAAAGAGAAAGGACTTCTAGTTACATCGAGAGATTCTGTTCTCCTACTGTTGGATATAAAGTTGAATCTCCTTTTGTTCACCAGCCAACAGTAGTCAATGATACCGGCTATTCTCAGAATATTTTGTCTGCAAAAGCAAAACCTACTTACAGCATGATGAATGAAGTGCATGAAACCCATTTGCATCAGCATTCTGTATTTGAAAGCACAAAAAAAATCGAACAATTGCATGTCTCTAATAATGCCTCTAAAATTTTAGATAAACTGCACGTAACCCCTGACGAATTCTCAGATCTCATGTTTCAATCAGACTCTGCCCAAAGCTGCCAGAAACATATGGCTACCCAAGAAGCCACTAAAAATCTTTCAGAAAAACACAGCAATGTTAGCCTAGCAGGTCAGACGCCTGGCTTCCCCAAGCACCTGTCTAATGTCACTGTTAAAGAAGGTTCCCCAGTGACTTTGGAAGTAGAAGTAACCGGACACCCCGAACCTACTCTAACATGGTGGGTAGCTTATAATGAAGATAAATAAAATAAGTAACAAAATCCAAATGATAATTCTGTGTGCACTAATGTGATCACAATATTGACATGTTTGTGTGGAATTTTAACTCCTTCTACAGCATGGTTCATTTTCCTTTTAATCTATCTACAGTACATTTACCTTCAGGTTACGACCCTCATCACCAGATCCTACTGACATTATGTGTTCTAACACAACATTCCACATGGGCATTTAACACTGAAAATCAGTTTTCAGTATATTCCTCACAAACTAGAATAAAAAAAGCTACACTATTGACCTCAAGGGGTCATTTCATGTGCTCAAAACTGATGTCCATCTGATTTTTTTTGTATGTGCATGCCATGGTCCTTTTGACCGGATCTCTATTCTATATGGAATAACATTTTTGGTTTTGCTCCCATAGTTCATTTACTTCAACTATTAAGTTGTTTTAATGTTATAGTATCTTGGATACAACTTTTATAATTTGTTTTTTCACAACCATTTTATCATCTTCCACTGTTACAATAAAACATATGCCAATTTTGACTACTTGTAATCAGTCATTTTGAGCTTTGCCATTGTGATGGTAACACCTACAGCACTGAGGCAATTATTTGTTTATTCAATAATTAGTTAGCAGTACAGTCAATATTTAAAGAATTGTAGGGTTCCCTGGTGGTCCAGTGGTTATGAGTCGGTTCTTTCACCACTGCAACCTTTCCACTCAGGGAACCAAGAGGTCACACCAAGAGGTCACACCATGCAGGGGTTGGACCTTGTCAGTACTTGGATGAGAGACCACCTAGGAATAGCAGGAGCTGTATGCTGTGGCCGACTGGGGAAGGAACTGGCAACCAAATCCAGTATCTCTGCCATGAATACCAAGTGGATCTGCAGAGGTCACAGAGAGTCAGACAAAACTGAGTGACACAAACACAAAAACACATCATTGTAACTTTTAAAAGTTACATTTGGACCTAAAAGAATCTACCTAGGTGGTTGTCCTAATAGTAGTCCTTATTTGGCCACTATAGGCAAACAGACCAATCTAGTAAACATTTAACCTCTTGGAGAGATCTTTGGCAGCATGGATACACAGCTCTACTAATGCATAATTCAAATTCAAGTTTTAAAAGCTGAATAATATTCTTCAAATAGTGACTGTACTTCTAATCCGTTTCTGTACAAATGAAATACTACTGTAGGCAGGGCTGGATCTACCTTTTTGGAGTCCCTGGGCTGTGAAGTGGAGGAGCCCCTGTGAGTGAGTATGCAAGGTATGCATGGACTCATTTTTGCCTTTTCTGTGCATTTAAGTTCCTTTTAGTAGTAATTCTCTTGTTCTAGGTGGTTATCCCTAGTAGCCAGCCTATGAACTGCAGCATTTAAATTTGTTTTAAGCCAGGGACAATTAAAAAAAAAAAAGTGATGCCCCTCACAGGGAAGCACTTTTAAGCGGCTGCCTAGTTGGCCTAATGGGTAATCCGGCCATGGCTTTAGGGTAATCACAGAGTCCCTTTAATTATATCTGCTTGGGCTCAGGTGTCCTATATGACCACTGTATGAAAATATGTTTCAGTAGTATGAGACTGACTGAGAGCATAATCTGTAATGAAAAATGTCATAACACTATTTTTTTAATAATATGCCTCCACTGGTACCTGGAGGCATCCATGATACTTTGTTGAAGGTTGCCTGAATGCGAGAGAGCTTGAAAAGTTTGCCAAATTGCATTCACCCCGCCAAGTTTAATAGTGGAGGCCCAAATGTATACCAAAAGGCCATTAACTTCTTAGCAGAGTTTATATAGTGACTGCAATTTCATAACTGACCTTTCAAGTACCTTTGCTTTCTGCTGGTTAGAGCAGGTTAGATACTTTTTGAATGAAAATAACTTCAGAAGCCAAACACTTCAAACACAACTAAATTTAGTTTAAAACCTGTTTTTAATTTAACCTACTTATTTGAATGAATCCCATCTAATCTTAGTAAAAATCTTTTTTTTTTTTTAAATATAAACCAAAGCTTGGTGAGGATTCCAGGTAGAATTGGCAGAAATGTAATTTATAAGCTTCTGGCAAATCTAGCAAACAATCTAGAAAATATTTCTACTAATTTCAACATCTTCTATGTTGTCAACAATAGTTTCCAGGATTATATTTATCCCTATAGTGCTTAACACGTTGAGTGATACATAATCTATTCGTTCACAGGGCAAAACATGTAAATTTAATTGCTTCATTTAAGTATACTATGAAGCAAGTTTAAAACGTATTTAAAAACACTGGGCCATACTCTATTAGTTACTTGCAAATGCCTTTTATAAATGTTTATATGCGTTCTTGACTTAAGAATTCATTAGTGCCAATAAGTAATATTTGGCGAATATGTAGCAATATTAAGAGTGATTTTAAATGTGTATAAATTTACAAATTGGGCAATTGAATCGGGACCAATTTTGCTGAAAAACATTTATATAGGGATTTTTTAACCAAAATAAGTATTGTATTCAAAGATATATAATTTAATCAATTCCTTTTAAATGCCAAATCCATTTATTTTTGTGTAACTATGAAAGTAAAATTTGATTTATTACTAAAGTGCCAAATAATCATATTTTACTTCTATCGTTCCCCATAAATAGCATAGATGAAAAACATTTTGTTTGTTTTGATTTTTTTTTAAGCCACATTTTCAATGCCAATATAGGTATTGCATTCAAATTTATATATAGTTCTTTCTAACTGGCAAATGCACATATTTTATAAATGATGAGCAAGATGACATTTGATGACTTATTAATAAAATCACCATCAAATATTTATACTTTTTGTGTGCTTTACTACATGAAACAATGCTGTATTGTCCTATGACCCTATATCAGGTTCTTCCTGAACCTGGAAGGTGTAACTAATGCACCCAAAACTGATTTTGCTCTGTTTCTCAGTAAAATAGACTTAAATCTCTAGAGACTATTAGGCAAAAGCTATATGCACAGAATAGAAAGAGGATAATACTTCAGTTGCAGCTAATATAAAGCAATCATAAAACCACTTTTCTTAAATGAGTTATAAAAGTCTTGGGAAACAAAATCCCACTTTTAAAGTTATTGATTACGGCCTCTAGGTGCAACAAATATCACTTCTTTATTATATACTAAAGCAGTACACAATGAAACGAAGGCAAACACACTCAGTTGCTATTACTGATAGAAAGCAGGTTTATCCAAATTAAACAAAATATCATTGCTCTATAACTTGCTGGAACATTACACAGTAAAATAAGGTAGCGCTGCCATAATACTAAGTAAGCCAAACATTGCTATTTCTGCTGATATGTGCATTTTCCCAATAACTCTCCTTGTGGCGTCTGACATCAGACGCACACATTCGCCTGACAGGTGTTTTGCCACCTACTGCTGCTTTGCCAAAGGGAGTGGGATGGACTCATTTAAACTTCCCTGCTTAAAGTGTATCAGTTACAATGACAACTTATCTGTATATCCTCAATTATGGGCTAATAAAAACTGAGGGTATTCTGTAATCTGATGATATTTTTCAATGTAAATCACATATTTGGGGAATTATTATGTAGAATTTATTCAATAAATATTGTGAATCTGCATAAAGTAGCATTCTGAGTGCAGATTGGAAGATCCAGGTAAGTAAAAAGTGCTGCATGAGTGTGCCAAACTTGTAACAAAATATTGCAATAAATAAGTAAAAATAATTCCAACCAATACATTTATTTAAGAAATAAAATAAAAAATGCTACAGATTAAAAATCAGTAAAGCAATAAATGACATAAATACATTTGAAAAATAAAAAAAAATAAACTATGTGTGCAGAAAATAATACAAATTATGAATCCATAAAAATAGCAATGTATTAAAAAAATCATGATTATTTTGTGATTTAAAGTGATATTATGTTTGTGATAAATTCTATTTCTGTGTCATACGATTTTAATGAATTGGAAAATACTTTTAATGATTTGAAAAATAAACTGTGTGTGAACAAGTGAGTGATAAATACCCAATTATGAATGCATAAAAAAAATTACGATTGTTAAATTATTCAAAAAAATGTGATGCAACTAATAAATTCATATTAAGTGAAATTATTTTAAGTTTAGAGTCTGTGTGTTTTTATATGAACCCATATGAGAGATTGCAAAACATTTACATGCATTATTTTTTGTATCCAAAAAGTGCTACGTTCATTGATTGATAACTTCATTTGGATAGACTTGTCAGGTAATCACACTACCTCTACTTTTAGGAAAGAAATTGCCACAAATACCTTGTAAAGCTGGTATAGTCAGCACTTTGAGCCTCTCAAGAAGCATATCCCAAAGGATCAATACCTGTATTGATAACTTGTAGTTCAAAAGAGAAGCTGACAAATTAAAATAGAAGTTCAAAAGGAGTTACCCCAATCAAGTCAGTTTACCAATAGCATTACATTGCAATAGAACTGAACTCCAAAATTAATCAAATGTGAAGGATTAGAAAATCTATGAAACACCTGGTAGTAATGTGCCTAAACAAAAGAAGTCAAAAATGTCCACTCTAAACACTGACATATTTTGACCAGTGATGAAGACCAACAAAGTGTATTAACACCACAACAAGAAACAACAAAAAACATAAATTAAACATTCTATACTTCAGATATGTATTATGTGATTATACAATATATCTGATTAGATAACAACATATTTAATTCCTTATATTTTTCAAAAATCCAGAAAACATTAAGAATATACAGTATATATTTTTCATTTGTGTAAGCATGATGAAATTATTAATAATTTCTCAAGTGGAGTCCATTCATAATTATAAATAACTAATACAATATTTTTTATTACAGATTTAGTTTATCTAATCACCAAACTGTCACTCATGTAATATGTTGTTGAAATATTATCACAATAACACCACACAACAAGAATTTGTTTAACATATTTTATTACATCACATTTTTTATAATAATTAACAATCATTGTTCACTCTCTGTTACATTAACACAAACCAGCAAAAACACTTCCGCATTTAGTTTTATATATTTTTTTTTTTTTTTTTTATGATTTTAGTATTCACAATTACATAAGAAGTATCATTAGTATGGCACAGAAAAGGCATTTATTATAAATACAATATCCATTCAAATACCAATATCATTTCATCCTTTAGTACATTGTTATTTGTATGAATTAATAATTGGGTATATGTCACTCTGTTCACACACCTTTTTTTCAATTAACTAAAATTAGTAACATGGCACAGAAATAGAATTTATCACAAACATAATATCACATTAAATCACAATATAATCATAATTTTCACATTGCTATTTTATGGATTAATACTTTGAATTATTATTTATTACTTTTTGCAATATTTTGTTACAAATTTGGTACACTCACGGAGCACTTTTAACTTACCTAAATCTTCCAGTAATTCTAAATAATAATAAATATTAATAATAAAAATACCCAAAATATGTGATTTACATTGAAATATATAATCAGATTACAGAAAATGATTAATTTTTTATTAGTCCATAATTGAGGATATACGTTTTCATGGTAACTGATACACTATAAATGGGATAAATGCAACAAATTCACCCCCTCCCTTTGATAAAACTGTGGTAGGCGGCAAAACACGTGTCAGGCATATGTGTTTTATTGGGCAAATAGACCTCTCGCCATAATTAGCAATTTTGTTTGGCTTTTGCTTTGCTTACTATTAGTAATGATATTTTTTTAAATTTTGGATAAACTTGCTTTCTACCATTAATAGCAGCTGAGTCTATTTGCCTGCTAATTATAACAGTGTTCCTTTGTTCCATTGTGTACTGCTTTAGTATATTACAAAGCAGTAATATTTTTTTGCACGTTGCTATTTATGGGGAACAATCGAAGTAATGTATGATTATTTGGATCTTACTTTAGTAATACATCACCAAATTTTACTCTTTTCATTACACAAAAACAAGTGGATTTGCCAGTTAAAGGTAATTGAAAAGGTAAATATACCTTTGCAGACAATACCTATTTTGGCACATGAGTCTGATTATAAAATCCCTATATAAATGATAAAAACGGTTTTCAACAACATTATTTTTAAAGAAGTTCTTAATTTTTTTTTTATTTGCATCATAGTCTATTTAAATAAAATTTGAAGAAATACATTTTACAAATTTTGCCCTGTGAATGTGTAGATTATGTAGAAATGATTTTCCTGGTGAGATCCTTGAAATGCATGTAGATATGGAAATTATTTTGTATTTTTTTTGTCATATTTTTATCAGTTTTTAGAACTGTCAGCAATGTAATTATTATGTCAACAGTTAACATGAATTTTTCATCATAATCAGCTTGGTGTGCATTACAAAAAATATTTTAATGAATGTGTTTGTTATCAATTGTGTAGTTATTAATGTAATTTAAGCAATTCACAAATATAGCACAATTTGTACTTTACTGTTCAAAATGTCTTGCTAATGTAATGTGATACTGAAGACCTCAAGTGCAGCAGTGATTGACCACAGGTGGTCAGTCTGAGCCTATATATGGTTTAATAGAGACAGCTGCATCTGAGGTTTTGAAGTAGTTGGGCTTTTAGTTCCAGAGGGAATTTAGAAATGATTTGGTAGTGCAGAAAAAACACTAAAACTTTGCTTGTTTCTTCTTTTTTTATCTTTGTGATACAAATTGCCTTACATTTAGTGTATTCTGTAATATTTATTCTCTAATTTGGATTGTATAGACAATAAAACCATAAAGTCATGATCATTTTGACAATTAAATGTGCCATTTAGGAAGACACTATCATGTAAAATATTTAAAAAAAACTATTTTGTGAGTTGTGGATTTATATTTCATCGTATTAAAAAAATCCAGGTACAAATTTTCCCCTGATGAGAAAAATATGTTTTTTGATGTTGACGTAACAATGGTGATTTTTTTCCCTAAAAAAATCAACAAATATTTATAAATATTTAAACTATGAAATCAAATTATATATTTCAGCTCTTTGCAATGTGAAGCTGACATACTTGCTAACTTTTTGCTCCAGGTACAAAAAGGGCCAGGAACTCTCTACAGATGACGACTTAAGCAGTTTTGAAAAGGAAACAAAGCACTCCTTGACCATTCGAGAGGTGTGCAGGAGAGATACTGGTCAAATTGTTTCTCAGACTTCAGTTTATAATGGTACTATTTTTTCCAGTGGTGATGCCCAGTTTAAAGGTAACAGGTCGTGTATTTCAGAAGTAGACTGGATTACGTTGGTTGTCATCTATATTTGTGTATCACTAGTGCATTGGCTGTTCACTTAAGACCAAGCTTTCAAGAATCAACCCAAAGAATACTGATTTGTTGGCTGGACTATCTGCATTTATCAAAAAGTCTTGGACTCGCGATGGACACGCAATATATATTTACTGTAGGTCTTAAATGCACAATTATACTAATAAGAAATTGCTAGTAGCTTTAATAGAAGACAACATTGATCTTGAAAATTGTCTTCACTGTATGTTTCTAACTGAAGTCCACAAGAAGATATTATATTTTACTGTTCATCTTGATAACACTACTGCAGCATATCACAGTATTATTGCTGATTACATTTTAATCATAGGCCACAGAACTTGTTCCTTTGAAGAAAGAGGTCCTACAAGAGAAAATTCCCTTTTACTACTCAAGACTAAAGCTCAAACTCATTTAGGTTTCCTGGGGACAAATTATTTCTTCTCATGAGATTTGGAATTTAATTTTTTTTTTTTTATTATCAAAACTGACCTATTGTTGCTAATAAGAATGATAAGAACAGATAAGACACTTGATCTTAGCCAAAAGGCGGAGAAGTGATAGGCATCTCAACAATATATTGATCAACTTGTGTTTTTCATATGAGAGATACAATAGAAATATTTTTATTTTTTGTAATGGTAATATAGAATAGATCACACTAGTGCATAAGATGTATTAAAGTGTATTACATAAGCAGGCTACTCTTTAAACATGCATTTTATTTTTTACAGATACCTACCAATATAGGTTTAGAACATATTGATGTGGAGACATTTGCCAACAAATTTTATGAAAAAGAAAACTCAATTAATGCATAAGAAATCACAAATTTTCAATATATTTTACATATCACAATTCTGTGTATGGTAATGATCTCTCATCAGTTCTTATTACTCACAGTATGTGTCGTTCGAAAAGGGTTACATTTCATAAATGAGCAAAAGGTTTGAAAATTATCATTTAAAATATTAGTTACAACTTTGAGAAGTATAATGTGTGTGTTATACACAAGTAGCTTACAGAACAATAAGACAAAGATGCCCGTTCTTGTGCGTGATTGTCTAAGAAAACCATCTTAAATTAATGTCAAGTCTTAAGTTTAATAAATAAAATAACTTACATCCTCAGAAACAAAAGTTGACGGTATATAACTATGTGGAATCTGTTTTCATTGCAAATATTTGAATATATTATATATATATTTTATTTAATTGCAGTTAAATGATTCATTTAACTTTCACATGTTGTGAATATTCACTTCATACCATCCAGTATACGTTGGTCACTTCTACAAAGTGTAAAGCAAGTGTTAATTGACATGTAAATGCGTTTGGGTGTTTATTTGCAAAGTGAATTGGGAAGCTGCAGCTGATCTCAATAGAAAAGATAATAGGAGGAAATGGGAAAGTGTCAAAGTGTATCAGAAACTTAGAGGCAAGACGGTTACTCTGCTCATAACCATGTATAATGGGGTCCTAGGAACACACAAGAAGACTAGACTTGAAGGACCACTGCTCAATGAAAAATGTGTATGTTAATCATTTGAAAACAGTAAATAGGTAAAGAAAAATCATAAAGCTGTTTTTTTTATTTATCAAAAAAATATATGTTGGTGTCTCTGCAGGACTCTCGAGGCATTCATGTTACTTTGGTGAAGGTTGTGTGTGTGTGAGGTGGGGTTTACGGTAGCACGACATTTGGGCGAAGGAGAGCTGCGCAACGTCATGTGCGCGCCGAAATTGACTGACAAATGCTCGCACCCACACCAGCCCGCTACTCCTGGAATAATGCACTTTTACAGCAATGCCCCAGTATTCACTGCCATGGAGTGGTGTATGGCAGGGTGGCACATGGTGTGCATTGTTGGACTTGTGTGGCACAGAGAGTTTTGTGGGTATTGCACAGCTGGATTGGTGGAGATGGAGGGGAGTATGTTTAAAGATCAGAAATATAAGGTCAGCATAATGGATGGAGAGGAGTATGTGCATGACGGCTGAAGGTGGGTTTCTCTCCCCCTGTGCCCACTCTCTAACCCCAGGTCTCTCTCCCCCTTTGCCCACCCTCTAACCCCAGGTCTCTCTCCCCCTGTGCCCACCCTCTGTCTCTCTCCCCACTCTCTAAACGTCTCTCCCCCATGTACTCACTGGCCGCACATCTCTTGTGTGAAGGAGAATTAGATGTATGTTGGGAGTAGCAACATTTTGTTGTTGTTTCCTTTGAGGTGAAAATAGGTACAAAGAGCCATGATTGCAGAAGTTCCTTGTGGATGGTGAGTTGCCTGCTTCTCAGCCAGTGAGTGGAAATGGGTGGGGTGTCAATGTCATTCATATCCAATTATCTAACAAAGCATGCTGGTCTCTCATTTTTCCTCCCTCTTCCTCCACCGACAAATAAATCAAATCCTCATGACCCAGCTCTCAGAAGTGATGTGTCACATGCAAAATGGTTTCATCAATTTAGATAGAGAGACTTCAAAAATTCAAGTGTCTATTTTGTGAATTACAGTGAATTACAATTAAAAAAATAAAAAATGTCTGCTCATCATTTAGTGCTAAAACAGCATTGTTGGCAAACCTTGATGTAGATAAATAATAATTATTAATAATGATAAATAATTATTATTATTAATAGTAATAATAATTATTATTATTTAATTACATTAACTGCTAATACATCAAAAAAACATTGAAATTACAAATTCATAGAGACCTCCAAAAAAGTCATTGGAAATGTTTTTATTAAATGACTGGCTGTTCAAAATAGTGAAGACAAAATAGTAATAGAATACAAGTATAATGTATTTATTTAATAAAGGTTTTTTTCCCCTTTAATCCTGCCAAATTTATGAATCTATATAACACATTCTGAACGTAAATAAAGAATTCCAACATTAAAAAAAAAAAAAAAAAAATCACATAAAAAAGACAGGATAACACATCATACAGAGAAGGAAATCTGTTACTTTACAATATCTGGTTAATTTGTATTATGTGATTACATTTTTATATTTGTTGTTATTTTATTTACAGTGTTTTCATCATCTAAAGATGTATTTTTCATATGGTATATTTTGTTTATGATGTATAAAAATGTAAAAAATGTGATAACGTGATCTTTATTTGTTCTTTTTTAATTTATTTCCTGCTGTATATTATCAAAAATAAAGCACATTAAGAAATATGAGTTTATTATTGATTTTCATTTAAGGATTAGCTACACAAGGAAGGTAGGAGTTATGCGTCGATTGATTTTTTAAAACTATAGATCTCATAGAATTAACCATTTATGTGAAAAATAGAAAAATGGAAAATCCACTTTTTAGTGGTGAATTATGTATTTAAAAAATGCCTAAAATATGTCCCCTTTATAAATGTATGTATAGTATATATAGACTCAATTGCTACTTCATTTGGTACACCTTTGCAGAAATCGTGATTGGTCAGTTCCGGCCATGTTTTTCCAATCTTCAACTGTCCAGTTTTTATGAACTGTAGCTTCACTTTCCTATTCTTAGATGAGAGGAGTGGGACCTGGATTGGTAATCTGCTCCTGTAGCCCATCCACCTCAAGATTTGACATGTTGTTTGTTCAGAGATGCTCTTCTCCATTTCAATGATGCAATGCCTGGTTATTTGAGTTACAATTACCTTCCTATTAGATTGAACCAGTCTGTCCATTCGCATGACCTCTCTCATTAACAAGGCAATTGTGCCCACTGAACCATGGTTCACTGGATGATTTTTGCACCTTTCTCTATAAACTCTAGAGACCATTGTGTGTGAAACTCTCAGGAGATCAGAACAGTTTCTAAGACACTCAAACCACCCTGCCTGGCACCAACAATCATCCAGTGGTCAAAGTCACTTAGATCATATTTCTTCTCCGCTCTGATTTTTGAGCTGAACAAGAACTGACCATGTCTACAAGTTTTTTTATGCATTGAGTTTCTGCCACACGATTGACTGATTAACCCTAAACATACTAAAAAGTCGTTCTTTACTAAAGTCAATGCACAGACTCCAATGCCAGAATGAAATATAGCAATCAATTAATGTAAAACAGAAAATCTCTAAATATAGTTATGTTCTGGCTCAGCTTCCATTTTGCTAGCTTAATTCTTCTCAACAACATGAGCTGAATAAAGCCTTCCCCCCTAAAAAGCAACCAATTACCTCATAAAGCCTAGCTTTAGGCAAGTTCTGAACTGAGTGTCTAACTGGCCACAGGTCCTACTGAGCAATATGGCCCTCCATGCTCTCCTGTTATTCCACTCCAGGCACACTAAGAATTTGAATAAAGAACAAAACTGTTTCTATAAAAATGCATCTCAATGGAGCCTTATTTACGCAATGGGATATATGCTGTGCAGAATTCTAGGTCCTATATAGCATGCTTCTACAACTAATTCCAGTATTCTCTATCCTATCCCTTCCCTTCTAATTCAGACCTAGGGGAGTGAGGCGCTACGGACAAATCCACCAGTTCGGTCTTCTGATTGTGAATGCTTTGTGGATCCCCACCCACTAGCAGTGGATCAAGGATTCTGACACACTTATGACCTAGTTGTCCCGAACAGGGCATAATCCTTTTTCCACAGTCCTCTTCTTATACCCTTACACCAGTACATTTTGTCTAATTATTAAGAGAACAATAAACATTTCAAAATATTCAGACACTGCTCTCTGTCACATTCAAATGTCCCTACTCATATTTTTCTATCCAATACCAGAAGCTGGTCGTAGACACCCTTCTTATTAGCCACTTGAGCAGGGACTTAACCAATCAGGTGCCAGCAGGACATAGGAGATTGGACTATACTCAAGTCAGGAGGGACTGTTTGTGCTATGGGGACTTACAGTGGTAGCTAGGCCCCAGCGTGTCTGACCATTGTGTCATGAAGGTGGCTACCTGGTGATCAGAGGTCACATCTTAAGCCCAGGTGCCACTTTGTCTGATCAGCTGTAGGATGGTTTTACTAATGTCGCCCATGCTGGTTCTAGCATGAAACACCATTCTAAACCTGAGGGGAGACCTTTAAGGGCCAATTGACTGTTATTTGAGGAGGTCTGTTGGTCACGGGTCAACCCTCTTGTCCATCTCCTGTTCTCATCCCTACTTCCTGCAATGCAGTGGTGCACTGTGAGGTTACTGTAAATCGCACTAGCTCAGCTGCAGATTATGGGCCTTTTACATCGCTAGACAGGCGTACAAAGTTATGCAAATGTTGAGATATCCATAAAAGTGCTAAACCCTCCCACAACAATCATTTAATTGGATTAGAAGACTTCCCACACTAATATAGACTGCACGACTTTCATAACCCATAAAAAGGATTGTGAGCGATTTGCAGTTTAGTTATAATCCTGGGAAATGGATGAGGTAGCATACCCAAGGTGAGGAGAGGGCACAAGTATCTTCCTCCTTAATGGGAAATATATACATACATACATTTTATAGTATTTCTATTTAGAATCTCAGATTTCCACTGCACCCTCCCCAGTCCACCGATATAAATGCCCCTGCACCTCCACACGCCTCCCCTGTAAATTCCCCAGCCCTCCCTGCACCTTCCCAAGGAGGAATGAAAGTATTATTGACAAGTTATCTTGTTGTTGCCATCAGAAAGTTGTTGTAATGTGATATGTTAACTTGTCTTTAACAGTGGAAGAAATATTTGTACCTCATCCGTGCCTTACATTTGTTCAGCCTCAGTCGGGCCTTATTTTTGGAAAGTGGGCTGAATTAATACAGACATTTTAGTAGGAAAAGATTATTTAACTGTCATTGTTCTGTGTGAATTTACAAAGATTTTTTATTTGTAAGCATAATTTCTAATTGATTGTTGATTCGCTTGGTTCTTTGCCTTAAGGAGACATGCACAATACCTTTTCTTTTCAGATGTCCATTCTTTATTCTCAGCAGATATGACCAAAAATCAGCACAAACATAAAATAATTAGTATTAATTAGAGTTTGTGCAATGAACTTTGCCCTGAGGTCCTAACTGTACTTTCCAGTGTCACATGATATTAGCAGGTTGGATATCTTGTCAGGGTAACAGGAACATAGATGGACAAAGCGATTAATATAAATACAGAGCAGGAATAAAACTGTCATATCAGGAAGCACATAAACACTTTTATGGCTTTACATGTGGGCATACGTCCCAAAAACCAATCAGCTTCTTTAAAATTGCTATTTCTTCTGTCAAAGTTATTTCAGTCCATCTTGAAGCTTGGATATGGGCCTCAGCATCCTGTTCTCAGAATGTTATTAGTTTCCAAGTAATTCTAAAAGGCCATCCTCTCATCTTAACTTCAAACACAGCACAGGGAATACATATGTGTTTACCAAAGCATTCTTTTCTTTAGATAATAAAACATTCTTTCATTCTTTTTTTGTATGTCAGTGATTAAGATATTCATGATAGCAATATCCAGGGAAATTAATCAAGCCCACTTCTATAAATTTGGCTTGGGACAAGACACAAAATATTACAGTAAGTTACCCCTAAATTTCTTGCAGGATAAATATATGAAGATTTAATATTTCTGTGATTCAGCTCAGAAGTTGAATGTTGGCTGCTGAGGTTCATGTAAAGTTCCAGAAAGTACAGTATGTGAAACAAATAAAAGAAACACAAAAAAATAATGGTAAAAAAAATGGTATGCACTTTGGGCCCTATTTGTCCAATTAGTAAATTTATACACACTTTAAATTACTCATAATATTCCCACAGATTCTATTAGCTACTGGCAATCCAATTACGAGTTCCCCACACACAATCACTACAGGCCAGCCAAAGACGCAAATCCGGCATTAGAACTCAATTGGTTTTAGCACATCTTGAACATTACGAGAGCTAAATAAATACATTTACACAAAAATTTTATTCTATTGGACCTGGCACACTAGCTCGCAGGTAGAGTCTGACAACTAGAAAAAGTATAAAAATAGGACTCACAAGGGCTTTTTTAAACACTTATGAGAGCTGTAGCAGCAACTAAAAACACACTACTGTACTTTAAAAGGATGGGAAGGTGTGGAAAGGCAATTCAAATTTTATTTTGAAATGTTATTTCCGAGAAACTCAAGGGGTTAATACATATCATGAAACCCACATGGACTAGAACAGATAATCCAATGCATTTTATAGAGTGCTAGATTGCTTGATTGTGAGCGGGATCTGCAAATATTACTTACTAGCGACTTGCCCGTCTAACTTGCGGGCCTTGCGATGAGCGCCTTTGGTGCTCATTGCAAGCCTCTCCTCCCGTCTACTTTACGGGCCTCGCGACAAGTGCCTTTGTCACCTCGGCCATCCTGCAACTTTCGTGCCCCGCCTTTGGCACTCATTGCACATGAGCAAGCCTGTAACGTTTCACATTGCATGACGACAAATCGCAATTACCACAACTATTATATGCGATTGGCACTCATTAATTTGCAGCCTCCGATTGCAGATTACATGTAACTTCCTGTTTTACTGACTTCATGATGATGGTCTCATTTACTATTGGCTGTGTCTAATAAGTACCATATATACTCTAGTATAAGCCGAGGCACCTATTTTACCACAAAATACTGGGAAAACGTAGTGACTCGAGTATAAGCTGAGGGTGGGAAATGTGCTGCCCCCTGTGTCCCTCTTGTGCCCTCTGTGTCCCCCTCTTGTGTGCCGTCTCAACCTCCCTGCTCAACCCCCCTCATCCTCATCCTCCCTCCTCAACCCTCCTCATCCTCAACCCCCACTCCTCATCCTCAACCCCCTCCTCATCCTCAACCACCCTCCTCATCCTCAACCCCCCTCCTCAACCCCCCTCCTCAACCCCCCTCCTCAACCCCCCTCCCCAACCCCCCTCCTCATCCTTAACCCCCCTCATCAACCCCCCTCCTCATCCTCAACCTCCCTCCTCAACCCCCCTCCTCAACCCCCTCCTCAACCTCAACCCCCCATCCTCATCCTCAACCCCCTCATCCTCAACCCCCTCATCTTCAACCCCCCTCCTCATCCTCAACCCCCCCATTCTCAACGCCCTATCCTCAACCCCCCTATCCTCAACACCCCATCCTCAACCCCCGCATCCTCAACCCCCCTCCCCATCCTAAACCCCCCTCCTCATCCCCCTCCTCAACCTCCCTCCTCAACCCCCCTCCTCAACCTCCCTCCTCATCCCCCCTCCTCAACCTCAACCCCCCATCCTCATCCTCAAACCCCCATCCTATACCCCCCTCCTCATCCTAAACCCCCCACCTCAAATACCTTCCTCAACCTCTCTGCTCAGCCCCTCTCCTCAACCTCAACCACTCTCCTCAACCCCCCATCCTCATCCTCAACCCCCCTCCTCATCCTCAGCCCCCCATCCTCAACCCCCTCCTCATCCTCAACCCTCCTCCTTATCTTCAAACCCCATCCTCATAATAAACCCCCCTCCTCATCCTAAAACCCCCTCCTCACTTTACCCCTCTAAATACCTCCCTCTCTCCCTTTCCCCTCACTTACCTCCATCTGCAGCTGCTCCTCTGCTCTTCCCGGCTGCGTCTTGACCCTGCCAATGATAATGACGTGACGCACATGTGACATCAAAGTGCTACGTCCTTTGTCGCTGATTGCGTACATCGCTATGGGCGCCTTCAATTTCTTTCCATCCTCCATCGGTGGAGTGTGCTAGGGCAAATTACATTTCTCAGAGGACAGAGGACCCTTAGAGGAACCCTGAAAGTGCACTATTGCAAGGACTGCAATGAACGCGTTCTACGCTCATTGCAGCAAAGTACCGTTAAAATCGTAATAGCTACATAGTTACAGTGGTTGAAAAAAGGCTTTCAGTGCATCAAGTTCAATCTTAGCTCTATGAGGGCAACAGAGCTAAGAAATAGTCTTTGCTAAACACACCTTTTCCTTTACACTAACGTTAAATCCCTTACCTCCCTTGGAAAAAAAATCAGATATGGCAAATAATAAATGTTAGTGATGGACAGCTTCACATACTCTTGGCAATTTCTATAAAAAAAAAATAAGAGCCCATGAACTTGTCTCAAACCATACTGATTAACTAAAATATATACAAACTATTAAAAGGAGTGGCTTGCAGTTTTTTTTTAGCATTTTCAAAATCATAGTGTCCTTGGAAACCCACAGAGATCCCACCACTCACTTTGAAAGTGTGGGTGTGGGGGGCTCATTCCTGTACATGTGGCCTACTGCCAATGTTGTGTGTTATTCTAACACCCTAATACAGAAATATGTGCGGAATTTCTCCCCCCCCCCCCCCTCCATTTCAGGTAGGGTAAATACTCCTACAGACATTGACCCCTATTTAATTGTCCAATTGTCTTCAATTACTGGAGCACATAATGGAGCTTGTAAAAGTTACATATATTTAATTGCCTATATTTTGCAGCTTGCAATCCATTTGCAAGTTACAGGCTCAAAATCACTGCGGTGGTCAAAATTGTAACTCAATCCTATCTCCACCTTTGATGTTTCAAGACCGCAAATGTTACCATACATAAATCCATATTAAATTACAACAATTCAATAAGCCCGCAATTGCCTTCAAACCCCAAAATAACAAATGTATTAAACATTTTTTGGAGTACTAGATAGGACTCGCAAGTGGGTTAAACACCTGTTAGTAACACTACAAAAGCAAATAAACACACACTACTGTACTTTAAAATACTGGGAAAGCAATGGAAGGCATTGGAATTAATTACAGTCTCAAGATCGCAAACCTGCATGCTATATTGATCTTGGGAATCAATGAGTTAACACATTCCAGGCCACCCACATTGACTAGAACAGATGATTTATTAATTAGTATGGATTTCTAAATTTCTGGATTGCTAGTATGATCGCAGATCGGACTTCTAAACACTATTTAATGATTGTCTAAACTCCATGTTTTACTGATGTCATGATGACGGTCTCATTTACTATTGGCTCTGTCTAAATTGTGACTTATGGGCTTGCTTACCTGATCATGATCATGCCCTGAAATACTACGTACGGGTTCATGGTTTGCGTGTTGGCGCTGTGAGCATTTACTTGCGGGTTTGAGAAATTAAATACATCTGTAACTGTGACAAATTTCTTACACGCAGACATACGTGTAGTGTGAAGGTAATTACGGCTTAGAATTAAATGGGGGCCTTTGTTATAATTTGAGAGTATGAATTATAAGAGCCCTTAAATAATTACAACTGGACTATACTATATACTTCATCCCCAAATTAGTCTCTCTACATCAGTTGTTTTTGTGCTATAATATAGTGTAATGTGTGATCTTTTTAAGATAATCATATAAATTCTAAAAACATCTGGTTTTACATCTGCCTGTGAGTATGATTATATCCGCAATTATAATTCAAATAATTAGCCCATCTTACAGAATGGCGTAGTAGGAGTTACTGGCAGAGGTCAGAACATATGGTTGAGAGTAACTGAGTTAAAGTAAAAGCAAGTGACAGAATATCTGAGTTAGTGTCAAAGCCAGAGGTCGAGACAAGCTGCAGAGTATGAGAAGCATGGTCAGAGCCAGAGCTTAAAGGTCCTTTCAGGCCAAGGTTGGCTGGGCCACAGGCAAAGGTCAAGGAAAACTGCACAATTATCAGATGCCAGATAAGAAGTCCAAGGTCATACGTAGTACTCAGTAGTCTGAGACAAACACTGTCACCTGTTAAGTATTTAAGTTTTGCCAGTTTTCCTAATTACACTTTGGGAAAATGAATAACATTAATTTCCTGTCTGCTGCCATATATGTTCAGGCAACCAAATGGCACTTCATGCTCTGTACTATTTTCTACAGCCACGACAATCTTTATTTTTGAAAAACAGTTTTGGACACATCCTACCCCGATCTCTCACTTTCTTATAAAACATTTTCTGTAGACCTGTTGGTCTGTTTTTTGGGTTCAAATTTGGTACAAAAAACTTCTCATCTGCCTTTATTTTTCACAGTAATCATTAGAGCATGTTCTGTAATAGATCCCAAATAAGTACTTTTCTGTGTACAATAAAAACATTAATGGTCATTGTTTATTTTTTAATATGTTTATGACACTATCTTTGGCATCGTTAGTAAAATACAATGTAGTGTCAGATTACAAACAAGTTGTGAACAGGTAAGTAAAAATAAAATAATCATCTGTATTTATAACTAGTGATATGAAGGTAGGAGAAAGGTTAAATAAATGGTAATCCAAAACACTGTTTTTTGGTGGTCCAGTGGTTAGGATTTGGTGCTTTCACCACTGCAACCTGGATTTGTTTCCAGTAAAGGGAACCAAGAGGTCGCACCACCCTGAAGCCAAGTAGGGATGGGCTTGGCCAGTACTTGGATGGGAGACCACCTAGGAATACCAGGAGCTGTATGCTGTGGCCCATTTGAGAAGGAAATGGCAACCCACTCCAGTATCTCTGCCATGAAAACCAAGTGGATCAGCATGACCATGGACATAGAGATGCCTGTTGTGTTATGGTACATGTGGTCATGGAGAGTAATGGAAACTATTGATTAATTTTACTTACCTTTTCACAATTTGTGTGTAATCTGACACTTTGTTGTATGGCACCACTGATAGACAATCTGGCCTATACCATGCTGTTTCAAAAGCCGTAGAGAAGGTCAATGGCCTTCTTGAAACCATGAGCAAAATATCTTCTCTGCAATTATAAGATCATATACTAGATACCACAGGCTATAGGCATATTTAATGTACAATGTTGAAGATCTCCATGGTATGGGGATAACTGTAAGTGTCAGATGGGTCCCTTAAGGACCCCTGAGTCATTGGGTGTTATTTTAGATTCCAGGGAGGCTCTTTAAGGACATCGCTGGCACTGGGTTAGTTATAGGTGCCACAGGGGTCCTTATAGAAATCCCGTAGTATTGGTGTTAGTTTTAGGTGCCATGGAGGTCATTATAGGGCCTCCATAGCAGTGGAAATAATATTAGGTGCCATGAAGGTAATTACAGGACCTCTGTGGTGAGGGTTAATTAGAGATGCTAAGTTAAGGACCTTTAAGGACCTCCGTGGCATCAGTGTAAATTGTAACTGCCACAGTGGTCCGTTAGGCACCCACGTGGTGGGGGTTAATATTTAGATGCCACGGGGTCTATAGGGACCACCTTGGTTATAGATTGATGGGGGGGGTCTGTGGAGATAGTGATTGGAAAGGGGGAATCCCCGGGGTTCCCCTTTAATAGCTTCTGGGGAGAGGGAATCCCCAGTATTGGGGGGGATCCTGGCGATTCCCAGGATCATTATAGATTGGATGTATTGGGGGGCTCATAGGGGTGGCAGTATTAACCCCCAAATTGTGTCAGATATGAATAATCAAGCCTCATGTCTGACACAAAGGTGTTAGGTCAATAATACCATCAGATTTGATGCTTATATGTGTCTAAGAGACATTTGTTGTGCCTCTACAGCAAGATCTACACACTGGAGTTTCAAAAAATTTGAGTACTACGCGGATCTTAAGTGTAACTGAGATTTCACTACTAGAAGGATTTGATTGGCTTTTTGAAAAAATCAATTGGATAGCTACATGTTGGTTGTGTTTTTTACACCATTTAAAGGCCATTTCTTGTAAGTCATTTGAGTGGTTTGATTGCTCGTTAGTGACTTAAGGGTCAACTTTACTCGTAAATTTTCCCACAGAAGCCATGGACTGATGCCCTATGCCAGCAATATAAGGAAACAGTATTAAAGGTAAGCTGTAAAGGAAATATTCAACATTTTATTTGTGTGCCCTCTTTGAGATTATAGTCTAAGAGACTTACTAATGGCGTCAGAAATCACATGTTTAGATTTGGAAACTTTGGTTCAGAATCAATAAAAATCTCTATCATTGGCAATTGGCTATTGAAGGCTATGCTTACTGTTTTTTCTCTTAAAATGAAGAGAAAATAGTAATTGCCGAGATGTAGAGAGAATATATAGGTATTAATTGTATTAACAACAACAAAAAAACTAAATCAGAGGTGCTCATCAGAGAATGAACCAACCTTAATAGATTAGTTCTATGGCCATGATAAGCCACTATGAGAGCAGCCTCTTTTAGCTCACTTGTGCCCTTCACAGGGAGAAATATCCTGTAGTATATCAGTCTGGTCCTACTCAAAAGAGTGACCCAGCCCCGAAATACCAGGCAATTCTACCCTGAATAGGAGAAACAGCAAACCCCAGACGCGTTTCAGCCTTTATGGACCTCGTCAGTGAGGTGCAGCAGTGAGGTGAGCAAGGGGTCCACGTCTGGAGTCCTCTAATACCCTTAGGGAGACTAAACCCTAAGAGTAATTTGCATAAACAAAAAAACTAAATCAGAGGTGCTCATCAGAGAACGAACCAACCTTAATAGTTATATTAATTGTATTAAGGCAACAAATGAGTGATCAGAAAATCTAGTAGGTAGATACAAATAAAACTAGTTTTCCTGAAATTACCTAATTAATATATATTGTGGATTAAGCAGTATCTGGGTAAGATTATTTTGGAGGTGTGGATATTTTGGGATCCTTTACAGACTGACTACAGATTCTGATACTGTTGACCAAGAATATTAGTTCCAATAGACACTGGACTGTTATTATAGAATATACATCTCACGGAAGCATTCCCGGCATTCGGCATCGAGCAGCTGTCACTTCTTCCAGAGTAATGCACATTATGTGAAACCAAAGAGAGACATGAGAGGAAATAGAAACACATTTGAATGGAAGGAAAATAGCAACAGAGGGGTTTGGAAGGATTTCAAAATTATTAACCTTTAGACTTATGATGCTGAAAATCATCATTGTCTTTAAAAATATTAATAAGGATTTGAAAACAAAATTGATATAATTTTTGGCATAGTGCAATTATATGTATAATTTATTGATAACAATGAATGAACAGTTTTTTACTTAAAGGGGCATGGAAGTCAAACATTTTATATCAATCTTGTGCCAGTGCCTTGGAAACCAGCTCTATGTACATTTGATTTTATGCTCAAAAACAGGGCGCCCCATTCTTTACAAGGTGTTAAGTTTGTTTTTTGCCATGTACTCAACCCCTGTACAGGGCTATGGAATATGTTGGCGCGATATAAATAAAGATAATAATAATAATTATAATATCATGTGTTTAACACATATTAAAGAACCCAATACACACTGTCTAAACCCAATTAATTTTCTAAGTCAAATTGATGTTATGACCTCCATCTGATAAAATTCTTCACACACATCCAACACCTGTTTCCTCATCTCCTGAGATCAAATCAAATCTTCTCAAAGTACCTTAAGTACATCCCTAACTCATACAATCAGCTGTGAATATCTGATCTCATACAATCACATATTAAATCTCCATCTTATTAAACTAATCCCATTTACATGGCAGATCTGCCTCCTCACTTCCAGAACACTTTAACTTAATTTGCATTCCACCATAATCACATATTATAATTGTCTAACTACGAATCGTTGCGTAGTGCATACGACTTAGCGATGAGCCGTTAAATTGTTGCACTTTGGCAATGAGCGCCGCAGGCGCTCATTGCAGGCGAGCCTCGTGTAGCGAGGCGAGCCGTTAAACCGTAGCACTTAGAAAAAAAATATGAGATGAAAAAAATTACAAGATAAGTGGCGGAACCAAAACAATAAAAAAAACACTAAATACACACTAAAAAATAAAATAAAGGTCACTTACAGCATGGGGAACCAGGCAGGACGTCTGGAAGTGAGTTGGAACTCCAATTTACATCGATTTAGCCGAGTTACAAAGATCGAAAATCGGCTAAGCAATAAAAAAATGGCCGCCGGAAAAAATGAAAACGAGGCTATACTACTACGAACTGCGTAAAACACAGCCACAGACGTATGTGTTTGAAAAACAACGAAATAAAGGATGCGGATTAACCGCGCAATGAGTAAAAAGACAGTAGCGAGTACATTTTACGAAACGCAATTACAGATTTACGCATTAACACAGATTTAACGCCTTTGTCTCGCGCAACATCGGATTTCTCGCCTAAACCAACGCATTTGATGAAATGTAAGTTGAAAGTTACTAAAATAAAAAGTTTAAAAAAAAAAAATTGTATTTATTTTAAGAAAAAAAAAAAGGGACAAATGTAGCTGAGTCATGTTGTGTGGCAAACAAATTTCCCAACATTAATTTCTATTGACCGTCATTTGACCGTTTGACCATATTTACTGTTAAACCGTAGTACTTTAGCGGGCTTAGCGATGAGCGCCGCAGGCGTTCATCGCCCGGCGAGCCTCGCGCAGCGAGGCGAGCCGTTAAACCGTAGTACTTTGGCAATGAGCGCCGCAGAAAAAATGGTGGACGAACAAAACGAAAACGAGGCTACAGCACTATAACCACGGAAAACACGTACCGATAATCCGCTAAGACGCATACCACACATTATCCGCCATTTTAGGATAATGCGGAAGTACACAGCTACGTTAACGGTTTCGGCTCGCGCACGCACACTATTACACTGCACACGTTCATCACGCTCACACAGCACCTCCACACCACTAATGCTGCAGCAACATCAGTACAGATTGCCAGCTCTTCAACACAATGCATAAAAATTAATTTATTAATTTGAATTCTATATTTCAGTAGTACACACAAAACAACATTAGCTACCTTACAATTCCATATGTATATTAATAACTAAAGAACTTTTAAAACATACACATCTGATTGCCGTCATTTTTTGACGGGCAATACGCTAGTACTTTATATTGCTGACCGCTGTGTAGTAGTAATGGTACATTAATCTTTGTTTTTAAGATTATAATTTAGGGGAGTCTTTATTGTCATGTATCTATTGTTTACTTCTTAGCATAGTAACTATTAGTTGAATTATATTGTTAATAATCATAATGCTAAATAAAAGCTCACATTATTGCACCATTTTTTGCTAAATAAAAGCCAAATACAAATATTATTTTTTTGAGGAGCCCAAATGAACAATATTTGTTTCCTTGTTCATATTATAAAATACAGTATAATAAGCATATGCATCAGAACTATGCTTAGGTTATTTGAAAAGGTTTACAAGGAAAAAGTTTGTGAAACCTAGTATTGTTATGCGGCTCGGAGTCCTTAAGAGTAGGGAAGAGATGCAATTACATCCACGTTCAATTCTACCATAAACTATATATAGATCCCATGACGGAAAGCTATCAGGGCCAGAGGGGCTCCTCTGTTGAAAGTTTTTGACAGGGATGTGAAATGACCACATGAACCCTATCATTTTTTTTCAATTTATATTTATTTCATACAAAAATAGAAATGCAGAATTTTATGGATGAGAACGCCTACTTCCCAAGATGTAGTTACTGCTTGATACATTATCAAAACCAAGTGGGAGAACTATACTTGAGAATCGGCGGGTGTGTGGGATGGTGCAATCTCTTACTTATGCTAATCCAGAGGAGAAAGATCTTGTATCATATTCTGGAGGGAAGACCAGCGGCTACTGCTAACCAAGTCTTGGGCATGGCAGAAACAGCAGACCCTCAGCCCTATGCTTCAACCGTTCAGGAAAATCTCCCTAAACACAGGGAACTATAGGTCCGCGGTAACCCTATAAGAGTGACCCAGCCCCGAAATACCAGGTAATTCTACCCTGAATAGGACAAACAGCAAACCCCAGACGCGTTTCAGCCTTTATGGGCCTCGTCAGTGAGGTGCAGCTGAACTCCCAAAGGCACAGTGAGCAAGGGGTCCACGTCTGGAGTCCCCTATTACTCTTAGGGAGACTAAACCCTAAGAGTAATTTGCATAAACAAAAAAACAAAATCAGAGCTGCTCATTAGAGAACGAACCAACCTTAATAGTTCTATTAATTGTATTAAGGCAGCAAATGAGTGATCAGTAAATCTAGTAGGTAGATACAAATAAAACTAGTTTTCCTGAAATTACCTAATTAATATATTGTGGATTAAGCAGTATTTGGGTAAGATTATTTTGGAGGTGTGGATATTTTGGGATCCTTTACAGACTGACTACAGATTCTGATACTGTTGACCAAGAATATTAGTTCCAATAGACACTGGACTGTTATTATAGAATATACATCTCACGGAAGCATTCCCGGCATTCGGCATCGAGCATCAACCCTATAAGCCTTAGGGACTTCATGCTCTGAGATTAATAGCGTAAGAGACTTACTAATGGTGTCAAAAATTATATGTTTCTAGGTTTGGATACTTTGGTCTAAAATCAATAAAAAATCTCTGTCACTGGCAATTGGCTCTACTGTGTGAAATGGGAATGGATTACAATTAAGTAATTGGACTTGTTAGATGGTACCAACTCAAGGAACAGTTTCCAGCATTATTCTATAGTACTTGATAAATTACGCACATTTGACTAACATCGACTGCAACAATCCCAACTATGAGACACTCCCTAACGCTTCTCATAAAGATAGTCAATAGTCTCAATTATGTTTCCAAGTTCCTATTTTAGGAAAAAATACTCAAATCCCATCTTATGAACTTTCCATTAAACTTGCAGTTATGACTTAAGAACAGGACATCTTGCAAAATAAATGAGATTATAATATGTTTCTCATTCCCTCTTTAAATAATTAAATTAGTTATGGAATGACTTGTGTTGGAAGCGCAGCAAGTAAAAGACTTGCAGCCTTATTAAATTGCGATTCGGCAAATTTAAAAAGGCTCTATATAAGCACACAGCATATTTTTTTTACAGAAGTTTTTAGTTAGTGAAGTCCTTGTTTTTGGATAGAAGTTCACTAACTAAAAACTTCTGTAAAAAAATATGCTGTGTGCTTAAATGGAGCCCTTTTAAATTTGCTGAATCACAATTTAATAAGGCTGTTGTTCATTGAGTCACTGAGTAATGATTATTACCAGACTGGATTATTCTACAATTTCCTCCTTCCTTCTATGCCTTTAGATTTTTTTATTTATGTTTATCAGCATTTTCAGTTTCTTAGACTATTATTATTATCTTTATTTGTAATGTGCCAACATAATCCATAGAAAAGTTAAGTACATGGAAAAAACTAAATTAACACCTTATAAAGAATGGACGGCCCTGTTTTTGAGCTTAAAATTAAATGTACATAGGGCTTGTTTCCAAGGCACTGATACACGATTGAAAACTCACAAATTTACAATCTTAGGGAAAAACTATTATCTTTAATTGCTTATTGGTACACCAACCAAAAACTTGTCTGAATCAGTGTTGTTTGAAATCAAGTAAATAGTAGAGGGGCGGTGGCTCAGGTATAAATGATAAGAATCAAATTCAAATGGTTGATAACAGGGTGCTCCTAAGGATAATGGGGATAAGTAGTACCAAAAGAGAGAAAAAGATCCTTTTGTAGGGCACTCCTGGGAAATCCAATTCTCAGAAAAAGAGATGGAACTAAATGTAAAACTTAACTTTTAATAGTAATAATAAAATCCACTAAAATACATAAACGTAGGTAGCAGAGAGTTAAAGTATATAGAGTTTACTGGAAAAAATGCCACTATTGTGGAAAATGCCACTATAAGGTAGACCATATAAAGTGCAATGTGCTGGTATAGTCACTGATAAAGTGGCTTGTATATAAGAAATAAGGTGCTATATAGTGCTATTAGTGATAAGGTGCCAAGTGTTATGACACAAATAAGAAATATATGAAGTGAACCAAGTATCTCAGTAATATATGGTTGCCTATAAGGTGCAATATAAATAAATATTAGCAGCTGATTGCTGATCAGAAACCAGTAAACAATATGATAAATGTGGCAAGGGGTAAAGGCTAGGGGTAAAGGATATTGAGAAATAAATGCCCCCAGAGTATTGATATCCTGTTAGGTAATGTTCTCAATATCTATGATTCTGAAATACCCAAATACCCCAATAACAGCGTTGCCTCCAGGATATACCCATATCCAATAGCTACTGCCTTCCAAATCCACTAAACATTGGCTAAAATAGCCTAACTAATGCAGCTGTGAAGGGGCTTTATGCTATGGGCCTGAACTGAGAACGCTGACTCTGTGCTAGTCACGCCGTGGTCTAGACGCAAGATAATGACGTCATAGATTCGCGACGGCGTTCCTACGTGCACCCGACGCACGTTTCTGGAATTTCATCAGGGGTTACGCCTGCCTTTCCTATAGGCCTTTTTAAAGGCAGGCGTTGTCATGGCAATGCAAAAAAACGGGATTAAAAACAAAACAGTGAACGGATATCACTGTGCACCATTAAAAACTAATAGATCATCTCTTAAAAGATGGAAATGAACTCCAAAGAATGTATAAAGCTGAATAATACCATGATGGTACTGATCAAAGAAGTAAATTATTGATCTCAAATATATATGATATAGGTGAATATAACTGTGCTATATATTACACCTATAAGTGTACTAGGTTAATAGATTCTAGGTGCACTAGGTGAATAGGCTTGCACATCTGGTAGCTCCCGGTGCATATATTGTTGGAGCCAAGGTGTAGGAGCAGTCTTTAGCTCTGCCTTTGGTTTTGGGATTTAGACTAAAGTTTTCCAGTCTTTTGGCCACTGGTGGGTTTCCCAAATATGTTGGCATAAAGCAAGTAGCACTTTCACAGCATCATCTTTTAGGATTTTGAATAGTTCAGCTGGGATCAACTACTCCTGCTTTGTTATCAGCAAGGCATCCTAGGGCCCCTCTAGCTTCACTCTCCAAAATGTCTGTCTCCAACTCATTGGACAAACTATTGAGGTCATCACTGCTGTTAAGATCCTTGCTCTATAGATCTTCTGTGTATTTCTGCTACCTCTTCTTTATTTGATCTGCTTCTGTTATCACAACAAGGTTCCTCAAGCATTTTGTCTATCACGTCCAGTCCCCTTTAATCCATTCTTTACTTCCACTGCATGTTCACATAGGATATTATTTATTTTGTATCTACTTGGTCTGATGCTTTTCCCTCTTTTCTTCAGTTTAATTCTGAATATTGCAATAAGAAGCTCACGGTCTGAGCCGCAGTCAGCTCCAGGTCTTGCTTTTGAACAGTATATAATCAATCTGATTTCTCTATTGCCCATCTGGTGATGTCCATGTGTAGAGTCGTCTCAGAGGCTGTTGGAAGAGGGTGTTTACTACGACCAGATAATTATCTTAATTTTGTACTCCAAGTCCAAACTTGCCAGTTATTCCAGGTGTCTTTTTTATCCCTACAAAGACACCTCCAAAGCTGGGTGTCCTATTGGCTTTGGCCCAACACTTCATCTGATCTGGTTCTGCTCATACCTAGTAATATGCTAGGCACCTTCAGACCTGAGGGGCTCATCTTCCAGTACCATATTGTTAAGGTTATCTTATAAAAGATACTGGAGTGAGTTGCCTGTTTCTTCTCCAGTGGACCACAATTTGTATGACCTCTTTGCGATGACCTGCCCACCTTAGATGACCCTACATGGAATAAATTACAGCTTCATTGAAGTACACAAGCTTCTTCACCATGACACGGTAGCGATCCAGAAAGTACTAATCTATTAAAGGGATATGGAAGATTTCTAGATTTTACTAGATATGTAACACACCTTTGTATTTATTTACTGTTATTAAAAAATAATTAAAAGCTCTATTTTTACTACCTATAATGAAACAAATAGTCCCTGTATGGACCTGCCCACTGCAGATTATGAAGACAGAGACTCTATATGGCTGGATGTGCAGTGTCCTAGCCTATAAGGGACCACATCTCAGCAGCATGTTGCAGCTTGTTTTCTGAGACAGCATGTTTTAAACACTAATTGATTGATGACGGTTTTATTTACTATTGGCTGTTTCTAAATCCTTACTTACGGGCTACGAATCGTTGTCACGCTTTGCGAAGCGAGGGACGCAGTTTGGTCCGCAAATTTGCGGAAGGTGGAGGCTCCAACGTCGGCTGCAATGAGCCGAAGGCTCATTGCAGGCAGCAAGTGCGGACCCACGCAAGCGTCACTTTCCCAAAATAAATCTAACACGCAATCACTATATACGGACTTACCCACAAAAATACGAACCGCGGGACTTAGAAAGTAAAATTGACGGACTTAGCAGACAAAAATACGAGACGCAGGAGTTAGAAAAAAATACAACCTTAACGGCTGAACCGTGCGCACCTGAAAACATTAAAAACTCAATAATTACACACAAAAAATACATAAAAACCTTACCCACAGCAAGGGGGGGCACCCAGGACCTCTGCGAGTGCAGTTACACCTCAATTTAAGTCCAAATTCACGAGTTTAGACACACGAAAATCCCCTAAGCCGAAAAAAACGAAAACGAGGCTACACGACCCTAAAGCCGCAAAACACCACCAAACACATACGGATTTTCTAAAAAGCCGTACAAGGTAAAGATACACTTTTACTAAGGACGGAAAATCATACACACCAGCGTAACACATACAAATTTGCGCCATTTCACAACACTAACTTGCACAATGCGGAAGTACACAGCTACCCTAAAGGCTTCCCCTCGCGCACGCAGCCTATTTACACTACACACTGCACACATTGCTGACACTTACACCTCAGCTCCAGAACAGTGCAAACTGACATTCGATGCTGCAGCAACATTGAAACAGATTGTCAGCTCTTCAGCACAATGCTCCCTGCATATATTACTTAGGAATAGGTAAAGTATATTAATTTATTTAATTGATCATTATTTAATTGGCATACAAGAATACATATACACCAAAAAAAACCCTGTAATAACAAAAAAATAAAATAAACAGCAGCCGCGCAATGAGCCGAAGGTGCTCAGCGCAAGCGTCGCAATGAGCGCCGAAGGTCCTCACGGTAAAAAAATGGATAAAACAACATTCCCTGCCTTACGATTTCATGACAGTCATTTTTTGACGCGCATTTCGCTAGTTAAGTAATTATGTTTCAAATCTAATAAGTAATCCAAACACTGCTTAATCAGAGGCTAATTAGGTTAAAAAAAAGAATCATTGGGTATTGTTGTGATATAATTATTGACAAAAACATGATGTCCTTTACATTAAATATACCTTGGTATTATGTGTCAAAATGGAAAATATGCATTTTTTGGATAAAAATTATCAGATGATATACCTTGAGGTAAGGCATCTTGGAGTGTCTCAGAAGGGAGCTTCAGAGTAATAGTGCACAATGAGAGAATAGGTTGTTAGAGGGAAGACAAGACAGGAATGATTGAGGTTTGTGGAGAGTTTATAGTAATGATGAGAGATAAAAATGTGTTCAGAGGGATGAGAAGAAGGACAGAACTTGGGAAAACCCGCAGTGACAGGGAATGTAAATACAAGTTGGTGTCCGGAACAGAGATGCTGAAAGAGTCGTTAGCTTTACATAAGAATGTAAGGGAGGGGTTAATTGGGTCAATAGATTAGAGAAGAGCAACAGTATGAAATGTAGTAAAGAGGTTAAAAAGGAGTTGTACAAAATGTCATTTGATTTGACTGTTGTGATACAAGCCAGCGAATATATGGACTTGTGAATGGTTTTGATTATTCTCCAACCAGGGTTGCCTGGTGAGAGGTGATAGTAAGGAACAGCTTACTCATATAGGCAGTGCTGGCCTATTACTTTCTTTTATTTGTTTTCTTTTGTTATTAATATTCCCACTGGCTAAACTTAAGTAAAGCTGGGAAAATTATATATAGCCTCTTATATTGTGTTCCTCCATCAACGTGCTGGCAAACCCATACCTTTGATGGCTCATTATTATTATTATCTTTTATTTATATCGCACCAACATATTCCCCAGCGCTGCACAGGGGATAAGAACAGGGGAAATACAAGTTTATCAAATTCAAGAGTTAAAGGGCCCTGTTTTGAGCTTAGAATCATAGCAGAAAGTGCTTTATCCCAAAGCACCCTACAAGACTGGAAACTCGCTACTTACAATCTAAAGGGAATTAATGGGCAGAGAACTGGGGAAGAGTAACAAATAAGGAATAGCAAGGGTCAGGAAGAAGGTGAAAGATAGAAAGAGTTTTATTTTAGAGGGAGAAGGGAGGGATATGAGGTGAAAGACTAGTATGTTGGCTGACCTCTAGTGTTGAGGTGATATATCTGCAAGTAGGAAGTCAGGTGTTTTCCATGGCTCTATAAATGTAATCTGAGTTAGGGTGGTTGGGTGGGGGGGGGGGGGGGGGGAGCTCAATATTCTGAGAATCTCACAGTTGTAGCAGGCCTTGAAGCAGAGTGGATTTGCACTGAAAGAAATAGAGAATGGATTAGTGGACATACAGTACAGGAAGATATGGGAGTTAGAGAGGAATGGGAGAGAGACCTTAGAATGAAGGTATTTAAGGAGGGGGAGAAGAGTTGAGGTAATTATGCCAGCATGCATGGTATCTAAACACATGCCCATATAGATTAACATTTCATTCAACTGCACATGCACCAATGGAAACAAATGTTAAAATGCTTGTGTTTGGCCCCTAAAACATGGATGAGCTATTCTATTTGTGATGTGAAAAGGGGTGGATGTGGGCTGGATACATAACGCTAAGTTGCTCAATATCGGGTTTACCGCACAGCATTGCGGACATACAGCCTTATTAAATTGCGATTCGGCCAATTGAATAGGGCTCTATATAAGCACAGAGCATGTTTTTTTTACAGAAGTTTTTAGTTAGTGAAGACCTTGCTTTTGGATAGAAGTTCACTAACTAAAAACTTCTGTAAAAAATATGCTCTGTGCTTATATAGAGCCCTAGTCAATTGGCCGAATCGCAATTTAATAAGGCTGATAATTATAATACATAAATTGCTTGTAGACATGAGTTACGATAATGTATGATGTGCCTCTGTAGACCATAGATTAACACACATCCTTCCAGTAAATTCCCCACCATCTGTTGTTTATCGATGTATGGTAGGTATGCAACGTGAGTGTGTTGGTGTCTCGGTGGTTGCTTGTATCTTTGGAAGGTTAAAGATTCATAGTTTTCTAAAAGTTGATGCATTCTTTATTGATTTGACACTATAAAATCCATAAAAAAAAAAAAAAAAAAAAAAAAAAATATATATATTAACTATAATAATTGTGGTAAGTGTTACCACTTCCTAAGTCCGTACAGCGATAGCCGCAATAGCAGCGAGCTGCAGATGAGGGGGAGGAAGACACAGGGGAGAGGAGGAGGATGTCACAGGGCAGAGGGGGAGGAAGACATGGGGGAGAGGGAGAGGAAGACACAGGGGAGGGGGAAGGAAGACACAGGGGAGAGGGGGAGGAAGTCACAGGGCAGAGGGGAGGAATACATGGGGAGAGGAAAACACAGGGGAGAGGGGGAGGAAGACACATGGGAGGGAGGAAAGACACAGGGGAGGCGGAATAGACACATGGGAGGGGAGAGGGGGGGAGAGACACAGGGGAGGGGAGAGATGGGGGAAGAGACAAAGGGTAGAGGGGGAAGAGACACAGGGGAGAGGGGGGAAGAGACACAGGGGAGGGGAGAGGGGAAAGAGACACAGGGAGGGGAGATGGGAGAGGAAGACTCAGGGGAGAGGGTGAGGAAGACTCAGGGGAGAGGGGGAGGAAGACACAGGGCAAAAGGGGGAGAAAGACACCAGAGAGTGGAGGAAAGACATAGGGGAAGGGAGAGGGGGTGAGGAGATACAGGGGAGTGGAGAGGTGGGGGAAGAGATACACAGGAGGCAAGGGGGGGGGGGGAGAAACATTTAAAATTATACCATCATTTTTGACGGGCAATTTACTAGTATATATATGTATAGTATACATAGTATAGTATATATACTAATATGTTTAAGTCCTCCTCTTCCCTGCAAGAGATATGCTGAAAAAGTTGCATGTTTGCGATTTGTATTTACAGTATAACTAATGAAATGAAATATTGATTTTGGAATTTAATCCTAAAACATTGTTTTTCATCATTTATTTGGTAGCATTTTCATATTATACTGAAGAACTCCATGCCTCCCTCTTCATATCTCACATGAATTGCTAAAACGGCATTGTGAAGTGATCTGATTGTGATCCGGGAGACTATCCGTGGCGTATTAACTGGTAAACTAAGTACAAAATTAAGTTGTTTCAACAGATTTTTTTTCTAAAACATTGCAAACTTTGATAAGTAGAACGTGGAGACGATTCACTTCTGTTTTACCTTCCTTTGATAAAGTGATAATATTGAACTCTTCAGAAGTTAGTTTTGTCACTAAACATCAACATAAACATTTTATTCTTTAACTGCAAATTTATTGAGAAAATGTCCACTGAAAATACTCCCTAATCTTGAATGCACTGCTCCTTCTAACATGTATAAATACTTTTCTTCCAACTAATGAAAGATGGCTATTATAATTCCACACTAAACATAAACTGCTTGATAAGAAATGTATTGGCCTAATTAAGGTGTCTTAACACAACTGAAATGCTGCATCTTCACCCGAAGTAAGCTATTCCTCCAAGACATCCCAAAATAACTGTGAATTTAAAAAGGAATGGCCAACAATATCCCCAAATTGATGTGCAGGACTGATCGGCATATACAGCAGGCATTTGGATAAGGTCATTGCTGCTGAAAGAGGCTCAAGAAGTAGCTATATTTAAAAATGTGCATACCAGGACTGACATATAATGTTTAAGCAGTATGTTTAATATATACACATAATGTACATCAGTTTGTTTTAATTAGTGAAAGGACCACCGGACAATGAACAAGAACAAATATTATATTTATTTGTAAAATATTATATATATATATATATATATATATAATCATTTAACTTATGGTTTGCATAAGAGTGGCAGAAGCCCTCCACTGTACAGAGTACAGTAGTACAGAAAATTAATAGTATATTTGTGTTCTCATTTGAATGCCTACGAATAGGTAAAAAAAATAAGTATTTCCTACTCACGTTTCCCAGAAATACTGTTATTGCACTGCACTCTGGGAAACTGGGCGGGGACATGCAAATGAGCCCACAATGCATTTTCACTCTTAAATCCAAAAAAACACTATATACATGGCTCCTTTCAGGCATATGCTTGCTGTATTACACAGCTTTAAGCATAGCACAGGATGGATTATGAACAAGCCAGGAAACCTACCCACAGATAGCTTTTTTTTTTTTTACCTTAAACTGAATCTCCTCAGTGTGGAGCTGGTTGATTTTGTGGGGAGTTAGTTTACCACAACAACAATTATTTAATTTATGGTGGGCAAAAGAGCGATAGAAGCCTTCACTGTACAGTAGTACAGAAAATAAATAGCACATTTGTGTCCAAGTTAAAATAATATTTTTCCCGGAAACTAGCCCCACACTGATGAGATCAAATTTAAAATTAAAACAATACTGTCTGTGGGTAGGTGTCCTGGCCTGTGCATAATCCAATGTCAAAACTTTCAACAAAGTATATATTCATCTACATTACCGGACACTCACAGCTACCTCACTCTTTATATATACCGTATTTATCGGCGTATAACACACGCTTTTTCTCCCTTAAAATTGGGGGCAAATGATGTGTGCGTTTTATACGCCCTCCTCAACCTCCCTCCTCAACCCCCCTTCTCAACCATACGCCCTCCTCAACCCCCTTCCTCAACATAAACCCCCCTCCTCATTCTAAACCCCCTAAATACCTCCCCCTCTCCCTTTTCCCTCACTTACCTGCAGAAGCAGGTAAGTGAGGGGAAAGGCAGAGGGGAGGTATTTAGGGTGGTTTAGGTTGAGGAGGGGGGTTGAGGAGGGAAGTTAAGGAGGGGCTTGAAAATGAGGAGGGGGGTTGAGAATGAGGAGGGGGGTTGAGGATGGGGGGGTTGAGGCTGGGGGGGTTGAGGCTGGGGGGGTTGAGGATGAGGAGGAAGGTTGACGAGGGGGGGTTGAGGTGCATGTTATCCGCCGGTGCGTGTTATACGCCGATAAATACGGTATATAATATATACTTAATTCTGCTCATACATACTACTGGTGAGATAATTATATATTATAGATAGTTTGAGGTATCCTCAAACACTAAATACCATCCTTAGAATAGAAGTCCATGTGCTGCTTCATGAGCTTCACCAGTTACACAACTCTGAATATGTAAGTGCTGTAAATACACAGCATACACGGATAGATTTCAGACTTGTGTAACTGATGAATCATATGTTATAAAACAACTCATAAACTACAATTCTAAGGAGTCCATATGGGCCCCGATGTATTCCATACTCCAATCTGTAAAATAATCCGTTAAAGAACATTTATATTGTATCAAAATGAAAGATTTAGTAAAATGTAATATAAATAAGAATGATGGTATATCCTTTTTAAGGCGTTAAATATGGGGTCTTTGTTTATTTCGGAAATATCGGCTAGGGCAACTCAAATGTTTGACCCGGGAACATCTGGGTACCTTAATGTGTTCCTGGTAACTGGCATAAAATCCAGTACTTTTTTTATCTTGGGGAAACTGCCACTGATGCACTTAATATTTGTTTAGTTTTGCACTGCTTTAAATAGAGTACATTTCAAATGCATATACACACTTATCCATTACTATGACTAATGGTTGTAATAAATTTAAAGTTTCAGATTCTCCTCTTTGTCCCTGAGGAACGGCAGGTAAGGGCTCATAAACTGTGACTGGGAACCACTGAACTGTGCATACTATGGGGGGAACTTACTAAGGGGACGTGCTTTAACGCCTAATCTATCATGGTACATCGCATATAATCGCCCTCAAGCCTACATGTAATTTGCTAAATCTTGAGTATTATAATTAGGCTGTGCGTTGATGTCTGGTAATATATGATGTAGCATTATCTATCTACCTTGCTTCACTGTATAGCACATGCATGTTTTAGGGGTCTAGCATGTTCAGTTTAACAGCCGTTTCTGTTGGAGCATGTGCATTTGTATGTTAAAAATGTAATGCTATATGTGCTTGGGTTAAGAAAGGCACCATAAAGGTTTACAAAGATGCAATAGTTGGCATTGCGCCATTGATAAAATATAATAATAAAAAAAATGATAACATGCCAGTGCATTTTCATGAGCACCACACATAATTGACGTTTGTTCATAATATGTCTGGAAAACATATCATGAAATTATTAAAAAGAAAAATAAATGAACATAATTTTACACAGTCTATGTCACACTATCTATCTATCTATCTATCTATCTATCTATCTATCTATCTATCTATCTTGCAAAAGTATTCACCCTCCTTGACTTTTTACCTATTTTGTTACATTAGAGCCTTAAGATCAATGTTTTGTTAATCTGAATTTTATGTGATGATCAGAACACAATAGTCTAAGTTGGTGAAGTGAAATGAGAAAAATATATACATAAAACTATTTTTTAGAAATAGAAAACAGAAAATTGGCATGTGCGTATGTATTCACCCCCTTTGTTATGAAGCCCATAACAAGCTCTGGTGCCTCTTCCTTTAAGAAGTCATATAATTAGTGAAATTATGTCCATCTGTGTGCAATCTCAGTGTCACATGATCTGTCATTACATATACACACCTTTTTTGAAAGGCCCCAGAGGCTGCAACACCTAAGCAAGAGGCACCACTAACCAAACACTGCCATGAAGACCAAGGAACTCTCCAAACAAGTAAGGGACAATGCTGTTGAGAAGTACAAGTAAGGGTTAGGTTATAAAAAAATATCCAAATCTTTTATGATCCCCAGGAGCACCATCAAATCTATCATAACCAAATGGAAAGAACATGGCACAACAGCAAACCTGCCAAGAGATGGCAGCCCACCAAAACTCACGGACCGGGCAAGGAGGGCATTAATCAGAGAGGCAGCACAGAGACCTAAGGTATACGCTCCATAGAGTTGGGCTTTATGGCAGAGTGGCCAAAAGAAAGCCATTACTTTCAGAAAAAAATAAAATGGCACGTTTTGAGTTTGCGAAAAGGCATGTGGGAGACTCCCAAAATGTATGGAGGAAGGTCTGATGAGACTAAAATTTTACTTTTCGGCCATCAAAGAAAACGCTATGGCTGGCGCAAACCCAATACATCACATCACCCAAAGTACACCATCCCCACAGTGGTGGCAGCATCATGCTGTGGGGATGTTTTTCAGCAGCCGGGACTGGGAAACTGGTCAGAGTTGAGGGAAAGATGGATGGTGCTAAATACAGGGATATTCTTGAGCAAAACCTGTACCACTCTGTGCGTGATTTGAGGCTAGGACGGAGGTTCACCTTCCAGCAGGACAATGACCCCAAACACACTGTTAAAGCAACACTTGAGTGGTTTAAGGGGAAACGTAAATGTGTTGGAATGGCCTAGTCACAGCCCAGACCTAAATCCAATAGAAAATCTGTGGTCAGACTTAAAGATTGCTGTTCACAAGCACAAACCATCCAACTGGAAGGAGCTGGAGCAGTTTTGCAAGGAGGAATGGGCAAAAATCCCAGTGGTAAGATGTGGCAAGCTCATGGAGACTTATCCAAAGCGACTTGGAGCTGTGATTGCTGCAAAAGGGGACTCTACAAAGTATTGACTTTAGGGGGGTGAATAGTTATGCACATTGACTTTTTCTGTTATTTTGTCCTATTTGTTGTTTGCTTCACAATAAAAAATAAAAAACATCTTCAAAGTTGTGGGCATGTTCTGTAAATTAAATGATGCAAATCCTCAAACAATCCATGTTAATTCCAGGATGTGAGGCAACAAAACGCGAAAAATGCGAGGCACTGTATATATATATATATATATATATATATATATATATATATATATATATATATATATATATATATATATATAAACAAATAAATACATATTTTATAAATATAATATAATTCCTAATTTGTATTGAGGTTTACTATTTCTATAAGCCAAGAGACTGATAATTATTAATTTTTGCTACTTTAAGCATGAGTTGTGTTGACATAATTTAGCTATGTATGTCCTATGTTAATAGCTGAATATTGGTAATATCATTTTATAGAACTATAAAATATACTGCAAATTGCAGAGATGAAACTCACAATTCTGAATATCAACATTGTGGGTAGTTAAAAGAAAGATTTCTCTTTAGTATATTCAGAAAACTTATTTTTCACAGTATAGCTCCCATTAAAAAAAAAAAAACATAAAAAGCCCATAACATGCCCCAAACACACCATAACACATCAGTTAAACACCCTGTTTGGGATAACTCGAAATGAGCCTATGACCCTCTACACCTAATGAGCACGGGTATCCCCTGGGAATGCCCTCAACACCTGGGGGTGCCATCAAGACTCCATCCCCCCACTTTTACTTTGGAGTGGTGATCCATTAACCCCGTTGGGGTCTCTATGGACCACTATGGGGCCTCTAACCATAACCATGTGGGTCCCTATTGACTCCCATGGCACATACACTTATTCCGTTACCACCTATGGACCCTCAAGTTAATCTAACCATAAGACAGCATTGGTAACTGAACAGCAGAATAAGCAGCAATCTCTAGATAGCATTGATGTTTGTAAGGCATTTATTGTTTTGAAGTGAAACAGCCTGAGGAAGCCTAACTGAGATGAAACACTTTGGTGGTGGTTTCTGGATTCTACAAAAGGTCATTGGCCTGAATATTCATACTCTGGGGGCCACATTCAACTGGAAGCCCTCAACTCGATAACTGTAGTCTATATGTCTGCGGGTGTGCTGCAGGCTCCCGTTTGTCTCCGATTGCGATAGTATTGAATTGAGCAAGGGCGCGAGTTATGGGCTGAAGCCTCAAGCCTGTAAATCCTTCTCACGGCAGCAAACTGTTAAGGGGCTGGCTGAGATGCGATTGGCCGTTATGATCCAATTGTGGTATAACGTAGTGCGACACATGCCTCTCAGCCGATAGAAAGTGGTCTAGCCACAGATGATTGACAGAGGGACATTTTCAATTTGCGTTCCACCCGCCCATGCATTGACTGTGTTGTATTTTCTGACGAAGTAGCACGCAGGTCCCGGAGTTGGTGGTTAGTTCGAGATAGAGAGAAAGTAGAAGAGTTTTGAGATAAGTAATTTACTATTTTACACTTAATCCTTGATTACACATATTTACAAATTACACATAATTGCAATACACATAATTTAAACAACACACATAGAGACATATTGAGCTAGGTCACACCATAACCCCCCCCACACACACACCCCATCCCCCAACAGTTATTAAGTGCACATAAGACACTTTTTTTCTCCATCATACATATACAGCCAAACTTTGATTTATTTATCTTTATTTTATTTTTGGGATTATTATGGCGGGAGGAGAGAAGAGGGGAGAGGAGTGGAGAGGTGGGGAGGAGAAGAAGAGAAGAGGCGAGGAGGAGAGAGAGGAGAGAAAGGTGGCCCTGGGGAGTAGTGGTGGAGAGGAGGAGGAGGTGACGAGTGGTGGAGGAGAGAAGGAGGAGGTTGCGGAGTTGGAGGAGGAGGTGGCGGAGGAAGAGGAGATAGGTGCCCACAGCTGGAGCTTCAGGCCTGGTGGCCCAGAAGGACCCAGCCTCCATGTAGGGTGAATATCACATACACCAACATGCCACCACATGTACGTCACACACACTACACATGTACATGATGACCAACAAGGACACTGAAATGTCAGCTCTATGGAATTAAAAAGGGATAGATGGATGCGTCATTAAATCCATGAAGCTGACAAATCACTGTCATTCCTGGGCACAACAACAGTAATCAATCAATAGATAGTCCATGTATTGCTGTGCCCACCCCGGAGGCATTCCTCGGCCACCCACAGCCTGGCCCCTCCTCTCCTCCCACCATGCCTCCCCCACTGCAGGTGCCACTGCCCCCTGGGGGGGTTGCCTCACCCTGCCCCCTTCCCTTACCACCACCAGTCAGACGGTGGCCTGCTACAGGGGATTTGGGCCCTGTGCCTAGGTGGAGGAGGACCTAGGGGGCTGCGCATATGTTTGTGCCTTCTCAACAGAACTCCTCAGTGACAATCTGTTGGTCACAATGTTAACCTAACCTAGCCTGGCTACAGATTCTTGGATCTTGGCATATGTAAATGGTGATATGTTGTATGCAGATAGCTACCTCCATCACATGGTCCATGATCCTCTTCGATGTAGACACATAGGGTTCTGTTGAGCATGTCACCAATTGATGGTCACTGAGGAATTCTGTTGAGAAGAGATGCTGCAGTCCCTATAATTTTTTAAGGCCTTATTTTGTAGGTTTTGTCTTTTTTTATTTACTTTTTTATTTACTTTTATTACTTTTTTCACAGTGCCTCTTATTGTTACAGTTACATTATTTAGCACTGTACTGTACATGCATGTTGATTTATTTTTTATCCGCCTCCGCCTTTTTTTAGTTGACCACTTTTTTCTGATTTTCTTTCTATCACCACACTTTATGTGTGAAACTGGATTGGATTACACAGTCCAGAGGTTGAATCATCTGTTTCATTGAGCAGATCTAGACAAGTTATAAGTGCTATGCACATTAATGTATTTTTTTTATTAAATGGAGTGAGATTCTGGTTGCAGTGGTGTAGTGGCGGCATGTGACCCTGGTAGGTGCTATGCATCATGCTTATTCTAGACTATCACATTACCACTCAGAGGTATGCCCTAAGTACCACAAGCCTCTTGCTCTTCTGTGATCCGCCCACATCACACCCATGAGATTAATGCACAGTCTTGACTATTTCTGATTGTGCTATGTGTATAAAATAAAGATTTGTTATACCGTTCTGTCTCAGTGTGTTTTCAATGGTTGTGTTTATTATGACATCCACATACATCACATTTGTGTCACATTCTTATATTTGTAAACTAATGAGCCCTAGTTACTATGCAATAGATCAATACATATAACAATAATAATAGTCATAATAGCATTAGACATATATATAATAACATATATCATAAATAATAAAAATAAAGGGTTAATACACATGCAAAGTCCAATTAGTGATACTGTGGAGTAGCAACATTCGCCTGAGCGCCTGATAGGAATATGACAGGTTATACTAGAGTGGGTTGCCAGCTCTAGTGGACTGTGATTTGTCTGACCTCTCTGCTATGACGTGCCCATCTACAGTGGCCCTACATGGTATAGCTCACTGCTTCATTCAGGTACACAAGCCCCTTCACCACCACCACTTAGCAATCCAGAAGGGGACCTGGGGAACATACACCACACTAATGTAGATTGATGAATAGCAAAACATAATGGGAGGTCACCAAATGGGAATGGATATACATCTTGGCACATGGCCCCCTGCAATAATGTGGGACTTTCCAGGATGGGCGTAGCAGAGATGGAGGCGAGTTGGCTGACCCTCCACAATCTCCATGTGTTTTTGCTGCCCCTCCTGATTGGTTAGAGTAGATTAGTGTGGTGTATGTTCCCATGGTCCCCTTCAGGAATGCTAAGTGGTGGTGAAGAGGCTTGTGTACTTCAATGAAGCTGTGAGCTATACCATGTAGGGTAACTCTAGGTGGGCAGGTCATAGCAGAGAGGTCAGACAAATCACAGTCCACTAGAGAAGGAACTGGCAACCCACTCCAGGATCCTTAGCATGCAAACCTTGTGGATACGCACATACAGAGACATTAGTAGGTGTGCTGCAGTCCATAGGGTCACAGAGAGTCAGACACAACTGAGGGACTGAACAACCATATGTGAAATGTTCCCCTGGTACTTGATATATGCCATGTGGCGGTGTAATATGCCAACTATTTGTTGTCCCAATGTAGATGTGATAAGTGAAATGTATACAAAATGATCTTTGTATTTTTATGGTCCACATTAGAGCCTCTGAGAGTGAGAAATGGTTAATATGTCAGCCATTTGCATTTATTTGTGATGCAGTTTCATGAAGTAGTGTGTCTTTAATAGCTTTCAGCATGTTGCAGCATGGTATTATCGCGCAAGAGCTCAGTTGAATCAGGCTCTGGTTTTGGGCTCCATTTTCCATAAATATGATATTGAAAATCAAAGTTTGAAGCAAGCTAACACTTCTTACCTGAATGCAAGCTGATTTTGTGATATACTGTCCAATTACCATGGGATTCCCTATGGACCCCCATGGCAGCCTAACTACTAGGGGTCCTTATGGATCCCCTGGAGCCTTTCCCCACCATGTGGGTCCACAAGGACATCCATAGTCCTGCCACTACCTCCAGCAATATATTCTAGTGTTATCCTTCTCTGATTTGCTATTGAGACCGCCTTTTAGAGAAGATAATATTAGCTAACATTCTGTTCTCTGCTAGGCTGTTTCTATAGCCATTCAGAGAAGGGTAAAACTATAGTGAAACCCTATTCGGAATGGCTGCCATTTTAACCTATCAGAAAATAGACCCTCTGATTGGTTAAAGGCATCACACTGCCATACTACCTCACTATACCCCCTACCACCTCATCCTGCCACCTCTACCACCTTCTCTCTATATTCCTTTCTTTCTCTCACCATCCATTCACTAACCTCTCTCGCTCCTTCTCATCAGCGACTTTACTATATCACTTTTTTCTTTCTCCTTCTCTTTCTTGTTCTTCTTTTTCTCCCCACCTCTAGATTTCTCTTTCCCCCACATTTCCACTTATAGCTACTTTTTCTCTACCCCTCACCCTCTTCCTCGTTTCTCCATCCCCTCGCTAATGCTCCCCCTCTCACCTATCCTTTTGCCTCACTCCATTCCCCTCTACTCTTCCCCTTTCTTCCTTATCCTTTTTCCATTCTCCTCTTCCCCCTCTTCCCTCTTCTTCCATCACTCTGTCTCCCCCTACTCTATCTTCCTCCTTTTTCAGGGGACGGGGGGACGGGGGGGGGGGGAGCATTCTTTTTTTGCTCTGTGGCTCTCCATACTCTAGCTCTGCCACTGCTATATATTTTTGAACTCTATATACCATATATACTCGAGTATAAGCCAACGTTTTCAGCACATTTTTTTATGCTGAAAAAGCTTCTCTGGGCTTATACTCGAGTGAAGAAAAAAAAATCCTCCTCCTTCCACCCTTATCATCCTCCCCCCCTTATTATCATCCTTCTCCTCCTTACCCCCTTTCATATCATCATCCTCCAACTTCTCCTCCGCCCCCCCTCCTTATCATCATCCTCCTCCTTCCCCCCTCCTTATCACCATCTTCTTTCCCCCATAAGGATCAACATCAGGAGGAGGTTATGGGGGAAAGGAGATGATGATAAGGGGGGGAAGGAGGAGAAGGAGGAGGATGATGATAAGGAGGGGAAGAGGAGGATAATAAGGGGGGGTATGAGGATGATAAAGGGGGAGGAGGATGATAAAGAGGGAAGGAGGAGGATGATAAGGGAGGAAGGAGGACGATGATAATGAGGGGCGGAGGATGATCAGGGGGGAAGGACCCTCTTTTGCACCCTTGGCTTATACTCGAGTCAATACGTTTTCACAGTTTTTTGTGGTAAAATTAGGTACCTTATCCTCCAGTATATACAGTAATTAATTTTTCTAATAAATGAATTCTCAAATATAATATAATAAAATATTTGATTATTTATAGTAAGGCTTTTCAATTTTTTTTATGTAACGTTTCAGAATGTCCGTCTTATGGAGCTGGTATGACTTTTTCACAGTTTTTAACAAAACTTCCCTAATATTAACTTCTTTTCAACAAGAGACTTGAAATACTATATGTAGATTATACCTATAAATCAACAAATTCACAATTAGCTTCAAAATGGCACCACATCACTTTAAAAAAAAAATATTTCAGTGTTTTATGTTGGTAATTAAAAAAAATAAAATAATATATATATATATATATATATATATATATATATATATATATATATATACACAGTATATAGTACATTTGTGTTCACACTTGAACTTCCAAAACAAGTTAAAAAAAAATTGTTTCCTGCTCAGAATTCCGAGAAATACTGTTATTGCACTGCGAACACTGGGAACCTGGGCTTTGCTCTTGTAATCCATTACCATTTTAAACATGGCTTAATTTAAGCATATGCCTGCTGTATTTCACAGCTTCAAGCAAAGCGTGAATATATTGATGTTATGTATAGGCATTTCCTTTTTCTTACATAATGGGAAAGATGTAATACATTGTCAAGCGTTAATGAAATCTTGGAGAACCTCACTCCATTCCTATGTTATTATATGGGGCTTCTTCAAGAATTCTTCAACACTTCATTCTTTTAGGGAAATATTATATCAAAACATTACACATCTGTATATAATAAAAAGTCCAACATTTTAGACCAATAAACATCACAAACCCAAATCTGTAATATATACATATATATATATATATATATATATATATATATATATATATATATATAGAGAGAGAGAGAGAGAGAGAGAGAGAGAGAGAGAGAGAGAGTTATTAACATATTTTATTAAGTATAAAGGTGTACAAGCTTTCTATCAGATTTTTGAGTTTCACTTTTTGTGTTGTTTTTTGTCTTATTTGCTTATTTAAACGTATTTATTTATTTTGCACATTTATACCAATTTAAGATTTTAGTAGTTTTCACGTTTGGCCTTTGTTTATGCTGCTAAAACATTTTTACATTTGCTAATGCCTTTATAGAATAAAATAAAAGGTAAATATGCTAGGTTACAATACATTGCTTGACAATTCTAGTTTGATTATGTTAATATGGTTAAATATTTTTCTAAAATTCCTTACCTTATTCTGAAATAAAACAATTATTTTAGTACATGGAAAGAGATTATTTTAATCACTAGAACAGTCGATATAAAAGTTTATTTGGCAGTCCCAGTACATGGAATGTCTTCATGTATCTGACTATAACATGGTTGATGTAAGATTATTTGATTATTTAATCAATTCTAGCAATCTTTCTGAACTTTTCAAAGCAACAGAATGAACATTCATGTCTCAACTGTCTGCCTCAAGACATTTGCTAAACTTTCACAGTGAAACCAAATTTAAGGATGCCAAAATTAGCACCACCAGTCATCTTGACAGGTGTGACATTACATTCACCACCCTCTACCATAATCCCTTGCTGTAACAGGACCAATGGGGACGGCGTATGAAATGGTGATGCAGGACTGTCAGCAGATATGGGGTATAAAAGGTAAAACCACCCTGTTAGCAGTTCTGAGCAGTTCGTGCATCCCCAACCTTACCTCGGGTGTAGGGATTGCATAGAAAAACAAAACTACACAAAGCCAACTACTGTGTAGTTTTGTTTTCTACGCATAGAGGCTCAACCATTTACACACTGGAATTGTCTAAACATCACTTTTTGGGGATAAGGACGCCTTTTTCAAACCTTTGGGCTCAGTCCCAAAGTTTTTAGGCACTCTGAAGATACCAGGTTAGTATTTATATTTTATTTAATTATGCATTAGATATAATTATGTAGTCTGCAAGTGTGTGTTCAATGTAAATTCTTATAAATCATAAACTTAAATAAATATAAATATATATATATATATATATATATATATATATAAATATTTAAATTTAAGGAAATACATTATGTATTCTGCTCTTTCGAAACTTAAAAGTTATATGGATGTTTAGTATTATGCTAGTTGAGTATTATATTAGTTGATGTTGAGTAGTATGTCAATATATATATATATATATATATATATATATATATATATATATATATATATATATAATGCATAGAAACTGAGTTATTACCATAGTATTTTATTATATTTAAAACTGTATCTGTTTTGAGGACTGTATAGGTCTACCAAAGCATTTTAACTAAACTTTTCTGTTGTACCATTTGGGAGTTCCAAGGTTATGTTACTCAGAGATTGAACATTGCCAAGAATAGCTCTGACAGCATGCATGTGCTATCAGCTAGGCACTGATGTCTTTTTAAGGGAATCATCTGCTCCCATATCAATTGCACCCCTGCTGGGAACACTTGTCTCTTGTCAATCACAGCCAGACTTTCTAATTTTAGCACATGCCCTTTTGAGATCTTTTGCCATTATCTTTTAAAAATAATTGTATTAGCTTATTACAAACTATAAAATCATGATTACATTTATTTAAATTTAAGCATCAGTATTCCAATACAGGATTCCAAATATTGTTATAGGTCTAATTAAATTTAAGAAAATTCCAGTCTATTTTGTTACTTTTTGAGCAATTATAAAATCATTAAATAAAAGTAATTAAAGTTCAAAAATATTTATTTACTATGTACAACATTTTATTATCATTGCATACCATATAACCATACAACTACTTATTCAATATTTAAATTATGAGATATTTTACCATTATTTTTTAAAAAATATTTGTATTAGATATTCTGAATTATTAAATCATGATTACATTTATAAACTTTAAACACTAGTATTCCAATGAAGGATTCCAAATATGGTATTTATTTGAGGAATAATTACATTTAAGCACATTTCCATCCATTTTGTTACTTTTTGTGCAATTATAAAATCATTAAATAAAAGTAATTAAAGATCAAAATGACTTATACATTATGTACAAAATTACATACTATGTACAAAATGTTATTGTCAGTGCATACCATATAACCATATCACTACTTATTAAATATTTAAATTATGAGATATTTTGCCATTATCTTTTAAAAATAATTGCATTAGATATTCCAAATTATTAAATCATGATTGCATATATAAACTTTAAGAACTAGTATTCCAATACAGAATTCAAAATATAATATTTATTTGAGGAACAATTACATTTAAGAATATTTACGTCCATTTTGTTACTTTTTGAGCAATTATAAAATCATTAAATGAAAGTGATAAAAGTTCAAAAGGATTTATATATTATGTACACATCACTACTTATTAAATATTTAAATTATGAGGAGGAAATATATGGAATGGATGATACTGAATTTAAATGACTTATGGGATGTTTCCTATAGTTTTAATTTTAAATATTTGAATTAAACTGCTAACAATCAGTTAACTAAGACTTGGATTAATTAAGCAAGCCATAACAAATTCAACTAATACAGATAAAAAAATAATAATCTAAAGTCTTCCTTTTCCTATTAAAATTTATATGGGCCCCAAGTAATTTCTTCCCAAAATGGTATAAATTCCACCAGAAATTCTGTAGCATGGCTGTCCCAATGTATTCTTCAGGACAATGAATATTGCTCAAACATTGGATAATTCTTCAAACTATTCAAATTTCATTTTAATCATGATTTCCAGCATTATATTATATTGTTTTAAATTATAAACATGAGGAAGAAATTCAGTGAAGGACATGCATGGTATGTAATGATATGTTGCCCCATATTTACAGTATATTTTTCTCTCTTTCTTTTTAGAGTGCCTAAAAGATGGCTGCACAAGCACCGACATTCATACAGCCGGTACAAAGTGTTGTGGCACTGGAGGGTAGTGCCGCAACCTTTGAGGCTCAGATCAGTGGTAAGAAAATATATACTTTACTTAATAAATATGACTTGAAAAATAAAATCATGCATGTTAGCATTTAGCATAAATGGGCTCATTATATCACTCCTCATTGTAATAATAATTTTCATACTTTGCCCGCCATATGCTTTTGTGCTTTTTGTTTTATGGAAATTTATGTGCTGTCTATTTTAGTTTTATTCATTGTGAATATTGTTTATATGAAATGTGTTGATTGGTAATTTTTATTGGTTTTGATCTAATATCAATGTTGATTTAGTATGCTTTATCAGATGTGTAGTATGAAAGCAGTCATTGACATATTTATCTTGGAGAGCTGAACATTGGATGTTGTTGGTGATACCTATTGGTGAACCAAAACTAAAATGTCCTTCATAGATGAGGGATTGAGCTTTTGAAACTGATAAGGTTTATTCTCCCATTGTATGTAGTGGACAAATACATCTGTAGAGTTCTAAATGTTGAGTAGATTGGTTTGGTACTCTAAACTATTTAACCAACTTGAGTCTTCCTCCATCTTCAAGTTTCTAAATGCTTGATTTCTACCTGGGTAATGAGCTATTCAAATAAAATTGCCATTATTGCAATTCTCAGCCAAATAAGGAAAGGTAGTATAAAATATTTTAATGTAT